>JAUTXW010000373.1:0-19597 GCA_030620095.1 Kuschelorhynchus macadamiae
GACACATGCATTACAAATTCCTAATGAATTAACCAACAAAGCGGAAATTATGCATGATTTTGTAGATATTATATTAAGTGAACTTCATCGAAATTGATATTTCGCTTAAATAGAGATTGGGGTAAATGTCATTAGACCGCACATAACTACAAAGGTCTAAAATCTAGGCTTTATTTATTATGGGATATCTATCTTGTGCAGTATTAAGTTCTTGTTCGACCTATTATATTAAAAAAATTGAACCGACTTCCCCGAGCGATGTTTTTTATTAGCTTTAAAATGACTTGGCAGAAAGATATTGTTATTTTTGCAGTAGAAAATATTAACTCCCGCTATTATTATGTTAAATGTATGTGTATGTCAAATAATTAGATACACAATTTCATTTATAATTCACTGCAAACTATTTAGATGTTTTATAGAAGACAAAGGTCAAATATGTATTTCTTATTTTGTAAGAAGCCCAGTTTCATGAATGATACACCAGCGAGTATGAGGCAACCCTACTATAATCATTAAAAAATTGCTTTAAAAGAAGAGAAATGGTGCAAACAAAATTTATATTAACACAAGAAATAAGAGATATAATTTGATAATCAAAAAATTAACATAGCATTAATAATTAGAAATTCTCTTAGAGTATTTTTTTAAATCAGTTAAAACATGGCGGTATATCAAAAGAGAAACCTTTATATTAATATTATATGTATTTCTTTGTTTGCAGTGTATCAAATGCTACGTTGAACACACAGGTAGATACCCTAAAAGGTAGAATTAGAACACCAGAATGATTAAAAACTTTTTCTTGATATCTATAGATCCATCAAGAGATAGATAACTAAAAACTAGGATTAGAAAATGCAATCCGTCCGTTAGTTAAATCATGTTGGGGAGTTATGAGCTTGAAGGGTTAAAACAATTTTCGTTTACTTTTCCCTGAAAACAGTGAATTTAGGTACAGTAACACAACACAAAGGTTATTAATATCTAATAATGCAGCTACAGTGGAATATAATAATCAGAACAGGAGTATCAGTATTTGAAGGCTATGAAGCGCAGCGTAGCTAGTGCACAGCACTGTAGGCGAAAATAGTGGCCCAGGCGAAATTTGTTCTGGGCAATTTTTGCCCAGCTTTGGCTATTTTTTAACCTTTCATGACATTTATCCATAGTTTTGGAGCGCTGACACGTACGGGAAATAATATGAATTTATGAGATTTTAAATATATTTGTTTGTTCTTAAAACAGTTACACTTCATATCTTAAAGCTATTCTCACGATTCGATTCGATTGACCATGCAAAACTATTTGCCTCCGATGATCCGAACGCACTAATTTACATTAGTTCTTAGCAAGCGAACATGGCCCGCAGCTCCTGTTGTGGCAAGGGTTTATGCTGTTCATAGCCCATTTTACTAAAGTTTCTTTCCGAATCCAACACGACTATAAATGACAGTAAAGGTAATCAAATCAATGAATAAAATAAGACAATGTAAGAATGGATATTTGACAAGGAATCTAATAGAAGGAGCTGTCAAAAATATTAAACTTAAGTCGCTGCAAGGTCAGTGAATTAACAGTTTTAATTTAAATATATTTATAAAACAATTTATTCTCAATACAATAAATGATATGAAATTTGCTTGTTTAATAACAAATTCCTGTTTCAGTTTAGGAATTTCTGATCAATCTGAAACTAGAGTTGTGACCATCTAGAAAGAGGGTAATATCCATCAGGCCACTAACTACAGACCAGTGCCCTCTGAATTAGGGTTTCAAACTCTTCAAGAGAACAATATATACAAGAATTTTAAATTTTATTACCCACATTCTTACTAGTTCCAGTCTTTGATTTTTCACCTCATAATCAAATTAAATGACCACTTTTCAACACCACTCAACATAATTAATAAAATTGACGACAGCTGAAAAGGTAGTCAGACTTTATTTTGACCTCTTCAAAGGCTTTTGATATTATTGAACATTTTTATTGATGAAACCTGGAGAGATATGACATAAAGTGTTTTTTGTGCTAAACTAATACCCTCGTGTTCCTGATAATAGACACCATAGTTCAGCTAGCATGATAGTCACAGGGTTTTTTTCCTGTTAAGAGGGACGTGCCTCAGGGTTCCATGCAGGACCGCTACTTTTTCTGTTGTACGCAAGGACTTGCCGAGTTCTCTGGGTGGGGATTTGTATGCCAGTGTGTTAAATGGTAAGATACAACGAGTATACTGCCTTTGCTGGGCTCTCTGTGGGATGTTCGAGTTTGGAGCGAGAGTGGCAGTCTGGTGTGAGACCAATTATATCAAATTAAATCTGATAAATGGCGAATCCTTTTTTATGTGAAAACCAACCATAAATCTATACCAGTTATTTTTTCCATAAAATTTTTTGGACTTTACATAGACTCTGTTTTGAGCTGGGAAGACCATATTAATCACCTTCAGTCAAAGCTAAATAGTAACTGCGGTCTTATACGTAGGCTTCGATCCATAGAATCTACTGACTGTATTAGATTCTGTTACTTTGCCCATATGCAATCTCTATTCAGCTACAGAACAGAATCCTGCATTTTTCTAAATTGAGAATTCCAACTTCGCCTTCCTTATATTTTGTGGCGCTCGTAATGTTCATTAAAAAAAAACAGAATTTCATTTCCAGTAAATTGTGATCAATATTCTGAGACCATTTCAAAGGAAACGGGGCAGAGATGATTTCCCAATCCCTTCACACAGATTGGCTTTTTTTGAAAGAGGGCCGGGTTCAGGAGTTTTCCTTGTTACCAGTTTAAATTAAGAATATTGAGGGAATAGCAGGGTTCAAAAGGAAGGTTACTAGATTCGCCAACGATAAATGCTTTTATTCTTTTAGATTTGACTTTTAGGATATAATTTTAACGTATACTAGAATCTGTGAACAGGCTAAGTTTTACCTTCACTTTTTTGTGTTTTATTTGTATGTAATTTGCGTCAATTTCATATAGTTCTGTTAGATTTTATATGTATATGATTCTGATATATGTTGTGATTATTTGATTACCGCTTTTAGATAGATAGGTAATTTTTTTCTTTGTTTACTTTTTATTTAAATCTTTCGCATTTGTTTAATTAAATAGTATGTGCTGCTTTTATAATAAGAAATACGGATACCAAAAAAAAAAGATCGAAGTTGTCGAAATACTACAACGAACTAGAAGCTGAAGGTAATGGAATTTGATTAACTTCAGAATTAAAAATAGTATATAATATAGAAAAGATATATTTCTATACGCTATTATGTTTTGTTACATGCAAATCGTGTAATTAAATTATTTTATTTTTTTTCTAACTAAAGAAAATTTAATTATTTTATTATTTGTTTTCATCTTAGAGGTAGATGAAAATGACAAAAATGAGAATAATGAAGAAATATTTACTGAAAGAGACCAATACCAATACCAATTTTTCTTACAACTTTCACGTCTCTTTAACCAGTATTCTGTTTTATGTGCCTTACATTGTCCTGAAGATGCAATAATAAATTGCGACACGTCAACACAACATTATGGTTATTATTCCAAAGTGCATAAAATAAATTTCAACTTTATTCAAAATAAAATAAAATATTATCAACTTATTTTTTGTTACATGCAAATCGTGTAATTAAATTATTTTATTTGCAATCTTGTCTTTTTTCTGACTAAAGAAAATTTAATTATTTTATTATTTATTTATTTATTATCATTTTAGAGGTAGACAAAATGACAAAAATGAGAATGATGAAGAAATACTTACTGAAAGAAATCAAACCCAATACCAATAACGTGGAGCCCTTTCCTCACTCAGATTACAAATATGAGCCAAGCAAGCTCAGGGTCTGTTGAAACGTATACTCAGAATTTCAGTATAATATATAATAAAATTACGAAATTAAAAACACGTAATATCATGGGAAATACATTTGGTGCATGTATAGGATCTTTCTCGTATTTTGCCACTTCCACTGATACTTAATGGTTTTAAGAAAAAAATGTTAAATATAAAATTTGTAGAGGTTATTACGTAATTTAAAATTATTACTTTTCTATATACCCAACATACGTTTTTATTAGATTTATTATATATGTATATAAAATTTGCCTCTTCGTGCTAATTATAAATATGTCAGGTATAGGAGATAATATTTTAGAGAGAAACGGAAAAAGATCAATTACTTTATTTTGGACCCAATGGGAATGCTTTTCTTATTATAGCCGGATTTTTGTCAAATTTCTAGAGTGCCTTTAAACATAAAGGTCTCGTATATTTATAATCAGCAAGCAGTTTATAAACATATAATATACAGGGTTTTCTGTTAAAAAAAATATATGTTGGGTCTGCCACAATTTTATGACACATCCCGTATACATAAATAATAAATGTCTATAAATTACAAAATAAATCTCGCAGTTTTTATATTAACATCTTATACTATCTCTTAAAATTAAACCAATAGAGAGGCTGACAGAATAAGAGAAACCTGTACAAAGTAAACTAATAGATCTATGATTTATGACCGCTAATACATTTTGGGATCACAACTAACCAATATAGCCCTCAGACAGTCAAAATGTTAAGGCAAAAAAACTATGTCTGATAAATTTTGTCTGCATTTTTTCATTTCTGACAACGTTGATACATGAAGGGTAGAAACTGAATTTTACCGCTAATGTTTGAGTCAAACCGTAAAATGTAAATACTTCTTAGTTTCTAATGTTCATTGGTTTCAAAACCAAACTATTATTCATTTGTATATTAATTTTACTTTTCGATGTAAGTTATTAAAACAAATAATATTATGTTATACAAGATTTTTCTTACAACTTTCATGTCTTTTTAACCGGTATTCTTTTTTATGTGCTTGAAGTTTTATTGTCCTGAAGATTCAATAATAAATTGCGACACGTCGACAGCTTTAAATTTTTTACAAAATCTTTTAGGCTCTACCCCGTACTGACAAAAAAGCATTATGGTTAATATTCCAAAATGCATAAAATAAATTTCTACTTTATTCAAAATTCCATTTTTTAAAATCAGGACAACTAAAAATATCTCCCTTCATACACAATTAATCAGATAACTAGCTTTAAACAACGATGGCTTGATAATTCGAAAATGCATATAGAATCCCTCACGTAGTTTGAAAATTATATCTGACAAAGCAGCTAAATTAGTAAATTACTTTGTGCTTTGCCTTTTGTCAAAATTGTAACCAATGAACAAATAAAGTGGAAATTATGCTTACATTCTCTTCTATCAGAAAATAAAAATTAAAAAAAGAAATGATATAAAAGCACGCAAAACATCCTCAAAGATATCGAATCAGGGATCGGATTTCGTGATATCCATCCAGCTAGATGGAAATTGAGTCAAGAGAGGCTACTTTGATTATAAGAATCAACTTTGATCAAATTCTGAGATGTAATAATATTTTATTATCATTTTTATTGAAACGTTAAAGACCGTTATCAATAAGTTAACCGTATTTGTCAACGTAATTAAATACGAAATGTTTATTTAATAAATTAAAAAATGTATATATATATATATATATATATATATATATATATATATATATATATATATATATATATATATATATATATATGTATATATATATATATATATATATATATATATATATATATATATATATTAAACACTTTGTGTGTTAAGTTTCCGATATCCAAATTCAACTGTTTTCGAGAAAATGGCGCTTGAAAATTGAAATTTTTCAGCTTTTGAAGCTCTGTAACTATCAAACAACTTAACTTGCAACGAAATAACTAAGATCCTGTCTTTGTTTTTAATTATCTATTGTCCCACACTAATTTCTGGTTTGACAGGAGGTGTCACGAGATAGATAACTAAAAACTAAAATAGGAAAGTACAATCCATTCCAGTTAAGTCGTTTGGGAGTTACAGAGCTTCCAAAGGTCTAAAATGTCAATTTTCAAGCGCCATTTTCTCGAAAACAGTTGAATTTAGGTTCAGGAAACCTAACTCGAAAAGTATTTACAATGTTCAGGATAAAAATGCAATAATTTACAGGGCATTCCATTTAGTAAACGGATGTTGTTGCTAGAAAAACTACTAGAAAGCCTAGAAGCGGGCATCGATGAGTCATCATAAGTAGTTTTTCCCGCAATGAACAGCTGCAGTTGTGACGTCGCAGCGGCCATATTGTTAGGCACTGTTTGTCAATGTTCACTTTTCGAAGTTTGTTTACATTGATTATTCGTACAATAGGTTCTTTTTTCCTGGTTTCTCAAATGAATTTTTAGTTTTCGTTACATGTGTTCTAATAAATAAAGTTTGATTTTTACTTATTATATTAATCATATAATAATAATCATAATAGATATATGTGTATTTTGGCTATGATTCGGTTTTTAGTTTTTAGAAAATTATAGCCAGTAGCGGCTCGCTATATTGGGAGGTCAATAACAAATTTAAAAATAGGCATACTTAAAATAAAAATATATATCTTATCTTTAAATTGAGCTTTAAATTCTCTTGAAGTTCAGGTCTATGTTCGTTCTTTAGAATTGGAAAAATGCTGAATGACACGTTCGTTAAAATTGCACGCACATTCCTTTTATAAACGATTTCTCGATACTTAACATTGCTAAAGCGGATAGTCTATCTTGGCCCAACTCTTCAACAAAATTTATAAGCCCTCGAAAAACGCCTGGATTTTCAGATAAAGCCGTTTCATCACGGCCACGTAGTGCCAGCTCGAATGCCCCAAAAAATTTTACACAATCTATAATTTTGTTTAAAATATAACGATTTTTGGATACATTTTCGTTAAAAACTCTAAGGGATTTTCTATAAGCTGTGCATAGCTCAGTGCGAATATCAACACTTCCGATCGTAGCATAGTTCAACGAACATTTCATGTGATCTGCAGAAAACGCATGTTTTTTTATTATTTTTATTATTTAAGTGTTTTAAGTCTTTAACACCGGTTTTGCACCATAATGAGTCCGAAGAGTCAAACAACAAACAAACATAACAGTAAAATAAGTAAGAGACTTCACAACCACATATCCAGTTAGCTAAATCGTACATACTTTTGCGAAAGTTTAGATGTACCTCTTTATTTTTCTCTTTACTAGTTTGTTGTATACTAAGTTCTGGCAAATTAAAAATATCATTAGCACTCTTTACTTGTTTAATTATTTGAACTACCGACATTTTATTTCATCTACATTCACAACTCAAACATAGATCACCTTGAAATTGGTTATTTTTGCAAAATTAAGTTCGTAAGCACTTTTTAGTTATTTATTTTTTTGCACTAGTCACTACCAATATTTTATTTCCTGTATATTTCCAACTCACACATGGATCATAAAAATAAAAAAATATATATTACAAAAAATAGTATATAAATCAATTTTCATCGATTAAAAATGTCCGAAACAATATCTAGTTAGAATATCGACCGCGCGAACTCTGAACAATAATTGAACTTCCGACGTGATGCCGCGACCGATCGATAGAATTATGAGAAGAGACCGGCTGATGATCCAAATCGCGATTTCGTATTCTTTTTGCTATCACGTTCGGCTGCCGCTCGGTAGCTGTGAAATCTTCGGGTACTTTCGTAAAGCTTTAAGGTAATCAGGGCAATTCGGACTGCCCAGCCTAGCTTAGTATAACGTATTTTATTATGCCTAAGGAACGCAACGAGAACATTAGAACCGCCGCGCGCGGCTAATAGTGTAGCGTATTTAACTTTTCCCAAGGTTCGCGTTTTATTACAACTATTAGAAGGGACGGTCAAAGGAATAATTTATTTTCTAAAATATTTCATAGGGTCATTGACCAAATGACCCTATGGAAGAGCCGCCACTGATTATAGCAACGAAATCAGTTATTAGGTTCTCAACAATAATTCAAGCTTTTGCAAAGAAGAAGAAAACGCGGTGGATTCCAAGAGTGTGAAATACATGGTTTTGATGGAGAACTTCCTATAATCAAAACGAATTCTCTTGCAAGTATAAGAGAGATTGTGTTTAGAAGGTTGAGGTAAGCGCTTTTTATACATTTTAGGCACATATTTATATTTTAAAAAATGTGTTAAAACAGTATTTGTCAATCATATATTTTTGAATTTGTTACTTGAGGGATGACATTGTAATCTATTCGTTGGTTGTATATATATATACATATATATATATATATATATATATATATATATATATATATATATATATATATATATATATATATATATATATATATATATATATATATATATATATATATATATATATATATATATATATATATATATATATATATATATATATATATATATATATATATATATATATATATATATATATATATATATATATATATATATATATATATATATATATATATATATATATATATATATATATATATATATATATATATATATATATATATATATATATATATATATATATATATATATATATATATATATATATATATATATATATATATATATATATATATATATATATATATATATATATATATATATATATATATATATATATATATATATATATATATATATATATATATATATATATATATATATATATATATATATATATATATATATATATATATATATATATATATATATATATATATATATATATATATATATATATATATATATATATATATATATATATATATATATATATATATATATATATATATATATATATATATATATATATATATATATATATATATATATATATATATATATATATATATATATATATATATATATATATATATATATATATATATATATATATATATATATATATATATATATATATATATATATATATATATATATATATATATATATATATATATATATATATATATATATATATATATATATATATATATATATATATATATATATATATATATATATATATATATATATATATATATATATATATATATATATATTATATATATATATATATATATATATATATATATATATATATATATATATATTATAAATATATATATATATATATATATATATATATATATATATATATATATATATATATATATATATATCTAGTTTATAAAAATACTTTTACTACACATTACATTCTTCAGATTGTATTGTACTTTTGTACAATTGTACTTTTACCATTCTAGTTGCAGATTACAATATAAATGAAACCCAATGTGTGGTGGCTTAAAAGTTGGTAAATAATGTTCAATAGTTAATTAAACTCAGTGAATGGAGTTTAATTGTCTTTATTACAGTCTGTTTTCAAAACGTCCTCGTCCTTACAATATATGACTGTTATCAAAACACAGAACTAAAGCAAATCGAAGTCCAGCAATTGATTTTAACAAACTAAATTTGTTTTGCTTCATATTGAATTATTTAGAGCTGTTACAGTACATGTTATGCTAATAACTGTCATCTAATGAATATATTCATTCACTCTTCCCTACTGGTAAAAAAATCAGACATTTTCAAGAGAAATGTTTGGGTTTAGAATTAGTCATCTTCGAATAGTCTATTGAACTTCAACACTTCCATCCAGAGGCAAGTAACCCATGTCTTGAAACTAAAATTATATTATAGAACTACTATAAAAAAGTAATTACAGGTAATTTAATTCTTAAAATCGCCTCAGAAAGTGTTGGACTCTCCTTGAATGTAGACGAAACAAAAATAACGTCACATGTCAGAAATGAAATCGATTTAGATAGTAAAATAATCGAAACCGTAAAAGAATATACATACCTAGGTCATATGATTAAACGGAGGAAAAAAAACCAACAAGGGGATGTCATAAGAGGAACTAGAAACCTTTTAACATTTCGTAGTATTATTTAAAAGATCGGTAAATTTCCTTTTACCCGGAACTTTCCTCGTAACAGATTCCACCACACACATATAACATAGTTTATACATCCATATAGTTATTTTGTAATAAATTAACACATATATATATATATATATATATATATATATATATATATATATATATATGTCAATATGTGTCAATTTTTTTATTACGAGGAAAGATCTGTTAAAAGGTCTTATTTTTGAACCCAAGTCTTACTTTATAAGAAATTACAAATACAAAAAAATGCAGATTTTTTTTTAAATTTATTTTTCTAACATACATACATACATAGTTACGAACATACAAATATACATACTATTTTTAAATTTTTGATTTATTTATCGGTATTAATTTATATTTACTTTTTTTGTAGGAAAGGAAATTTTACTGAATTTTTAAACATTAAATTATGCCGCCATTTTGTTTCGCCATATAGAATATACCAAGTTGTACAGGTTGATCCCATTTTCCCACTTGATTTTTGTGTATGATTTCAACTTAATTGGAAAAATAGTTTTTCGATACTGATATTTTAAACATTTAGTCAGGCCGCTATTTTGTTTAGCCAAAAAGGCTTGTTACCAAAATTTTACCACTTTATTCCTAGTTTACACTTGATTTTAGGCAAAATTTCAGGTAAATTATTTTAGGAGTTCTTTAGTAATATTTTTTTAACATTTTATTAGGCCGCCATTTTGTTCCGTCATATTGGATGTTCACAAAAATATTACCATATTACTCTTAATTTGTGACCAAAATTTGAAGTCAACCGAATAAGTTGTTTTTTAGCTATGCTGCAAACAGACAGACAGTCCGGCGGATTTGAGAATTTCAACATTCCTGAACCGTGAAGATAACTAAAAATCTCGTAGAGTGATTTTTATACGATTAGAATACTTTCCTCTTACAAAGGAATGTCAAAGGGACCGCAAAATATTTATATCACCTCCTTTCTGATTTTAAACTCCCTGCCCGAATTTCTGACTACGCGTCTAACATATATTTAAAATTGACAAAAACACATTAAATTGCTTGGTATAAACATATATTAAATTAAAGAGAAACGAGCCGCTGCTGGTTCAGCCTATAGTGAAAGCCAACAGGGTTGACATTAGTGTGACAGGCGACGCAGAGGAAGATGTATGTTTTCTTCGCACCCATTGCACGCGAAAAACAATAATAGATCCCACTTTCGAAACTATTTATGAATGAAATGTTGAGTCTATCCTTTGTTTTATAGTCTAAGGTCTAGGCTAGCGTCTAGAGGGGATAAGATTTTAAGTGTCATAGGCGTAGGTCTCCGATATTTTCAAGTGGGTATGAAAATGCAAAAAAAAATCATATTTTGAGTATACACACACCGACAACAGCCAAATCGAAATCAGAAATAGTTAGTGTAAATATTCTAACATTATACATACATAGAAGTTGTACAAATGCCTTCATCCTGTGGATCTGCGCACTGATGAATCTCTACAGGATGAAAGTACTTGTACAACTGCTGCGTCAATAAAAACTTGCAAATGACACAATTTGTTAATTTTACTTAAATAATATACTTTATATTATGTGTCGGTACATTTTGTGGACAGGCTAGTCCACATGTTAAGATATGAAATTTCTTAAATATTTGTTTAAATAAATTTAAAGTTAACGGTAATGGGTTGGTCAATAAGATGCATATTAAGAAATCATGATCGTGTCAAATTGGAATTACTATCCGACGTTTCGCCTTCGATTTGGAGAGAAACAGGACGCTACCAAGAAACCAGTTGTTATCAACATAGACATATTATAAATGTAAAGGAACATAAATAATATAGTAGAAAATCTATTGAAATTTTTAAAAAATTCAAAGAAACCAGTTGTTCAATCTGCTACCAAGAAACCAGTTGTTATCTGCTCTAGAACATCAGCATACCACTGGCCATATTATAAATGTAAAGGAAACCAAGATTCTAGCATCGGTTCCAGGAATTTATAAACGAGAACTTAGAAAATCTATTGAAATTTTTAAAAAATTCAAAATAGAGACACGGGTTACGGTCTACATCACACCTGGAAACTGATCTTAACAGGGTCACGGTTCGGCGAGCATAAGTCGGGGGTAAAAGCCTGCCTGAATCTCTCCGATTCAGTGTTCAGATCTCGTGCTGTAAAGATCCCTGAAGATGCCTCGTACAATAGAAGGCGAAACGAATTCTAATTTGACACGGTATAATCCCAAGAACCATGATTTCTTAATTGGCCCAAGTCGTGAAAGGTTCCGTTCTAAGATACATATTATGGGAAGGATCGCCATCTTGTATTTGTATATAGTTTGCAAAAACTCTAAATATGGTAGATTTGTTAGACTAAGATCATAGAAATATAGGCCAATTAAATGTCCATTAAATAAGCGATATATCAAATCAAACAGTTGTACCCCAGGTTTTTTGGACGCCACTATGGATCGAGATTTGACCAATAATGGGCATTGCGTTTATTAACTATACTATTAATATAAAAACGGTTTTTAACGCTCCAACAATCTGACTTAAGTAATTTGAATTATCACGAATCATAATTTACACAGAGGAAATCGGTGGGACGAGATCCATTTCGCTAAATGCATTTTGAAAGGGTGGTACTTGTTTTCGTTTAAGATTCTTTAAATTGCACGATTACTAATACCATTATATAAGCCCCAGCCCATACAACGCTAATAACAAATTCTGAGGCTTGACGTTAACAAAAACTCTTTCAGAATTACACTTCCAACTTAAATTATACACCACCTCCTTTTTTCTTGTTGCAACCTCTATTCTTTTTCTTATACTTCCACTTAGTTGTGAATAAGATATTATATCAGTTTTGATATTTTGCGGACTTATAAATTGAAAAATAACTCTTATGCAAACGAAATTTAAGCTTGGTTTAAGTAATAAAGAAACTGTTATTTGATTAATAATAAATAAAGGAAAGTGAACGAACACCCAACATATACTAAGTTAGGCATTTGGTATCATATTTTTAAAAAATTACTATAGAGCTAAGAACTAATATATTTCAACTATTGTAGGGTAAATAACAACTTCAGAATGTGCAATTTAATTCTTGAGAATTACATTTTTGAGTGCGCTCCATTCATTGTTGTAACCAATACTTCAAAAAAATATGGTCTATCGATACCAAATGATGAAACACCACACAATATAGTGAAGTGGTCTTTCATGGAACTGCGATATTTTTTTTTAATAATATAGCCCCTTAAATGGAAATGAGCCTCGTCTGACGTCATCAAAAAATTTAATTGGTTTCCATCATTTTCTAAAACTGCTTCGCAAGGCAGCACGAACAGATTTACCCACATCTTTCAACTTATGGACTACTTAAATTTTGTATGGGTGAAAATGCAAATCAAAATGCAGTTTTCACCGCAAACTCCTATTATAAATGTGCAAAGTAACCGACTGTCTTGATTTGGACTCCTTTCTATAGCTTGTCTGATTCGTTAGATATTTTCAGGTGTTATAACAGTACGTATACCCCCGCTAAATGGAACTAACATCCGCTTTAATATCGAAATCTTGAACCCACTACATTATGGTTTGGTTTTGATTTATTCAAAAGAAACTGTTTTACTCTGTGAGAAATCTGTTAACATTAGTAAAATATGTAAACCATTTAGGTTGAGTATGTAGTGCAAAATCAGGAATAATAAAAATACACAAAAAACAGACGAATAAAATTTCCACACCAAAAACACAGGTACTTTTATTCGCAGTACACCAGGCTCAGAGGTGGATGTTAATATTTTAAGTATTTGCGACAAAAATTAAATATATTATGTCAAAGTGGGGTAATTTTTGATGAAATGAGAAGGGCGCACACAAATCTGCATGAAAATTAGAAAAATAAAAACAAAATATGGCAAAGATTGGTAATTATTTACTTTAATTGTGTTATAGAGACGGTGCTCTAACCCATATTATAAATTTTGCGAGTGAATATTTAAACAATACAATACTTCCTCAATGGATGGACTGATAATAGGTGTACCATTCATTAGCTAACCCGTTCCAGAGATATGATCCCTTTAGGTGTTTTCTATGAACATCTACTGTAGCTATTTTTGTTAAGTAGTTTTTGGAATTAGTAATACATAGATTTGAAGGAGCTTTTAAAACTCTTTAAATGTTTTTTAATCGTAATTTTAGTGTTCTTATAAACGGATATATTCTTTGTTAAGGAAATATTGGAAAACCCTTTATATAAAAAAAAATTATTTTATTTTTTTGTATATAAAATATCTTCCAGTTATACAGCATAGCCCTAGGAGGACGAAAATAAAAAAATATACTTGGAAAGATTTTGCTTACTTTTTTCTTTCATTATACAGGGTAGCCCTAGAAGGTTGAAAGAGCATCCTAAAAACGAAAAAAATATTAATAACGCAATTTTTTTAAAGTGTTTGAATTTGTCATTCACACACAGCTATCTTTTTACGTAACTCTGCTTCTAATTGATCAACAGCATGGTTTTGTATCTGTTAGATCGACTATAACAAATCTATGTACTATTTACACAATACATCTCTGAGAGACTGGATTGTAATACTGAGGTCATTCTGAAACTTTTTCAAATATTATTTGTTATGGATTGTTCCGCCACATCGGAATTTACTAACGGTATATTTCAATATGGCCCTAGATTTGTGTGCAAAATGTAAAGACAAACTTGTACCTTTAAAGTTATGCCATAAATGAACAGGCAACAAATCACTGCCAAAAATTATTATTCTCATAATTATTCCGCTTACAATAAAACAAAAAATAAAAACCTCCAAATGACTACTTTACTTTGCTTTAATTGTATTACCATGAAAAAAGCTCATCAATTCTCTCAATTTTAATACTCGTTCTTAATGATATACAAATCAAAATGACCAAACTTAATATAACTACTTGTATAGTTTTTGCTTAATTATTGACCAGTCAATAAACTCAACTTTTTAAAATATCTTTTCTATAGGGTTGTTAAAACAATCAGCTCTAATTTAAAAAATAACAATCCAGCTAAAAACGACATTTCTAATGAAACAATTTAAGCTTGATAAGTTTTGAAATCACACCTCAATAAAACCACACAGATCTGGTTATATAAGGCAATACAACATTTCACCTTCTCATCAGAAATGCAAATTATTTCATAGGAATCCCATGTTAAGCAAGTCCGAGTTCAGAATTCAAAGTAAAATTCCAAACACTTCTACCCCGAATAAATTTCAATTGAGATAAAAAGTAGGGTTCTCAACGTTTGTTTCACGAACGAGTCACTTTTCATTTCGAATAACTTCCGCCCCTGTAATAGGTGTATATTATGTTGCACTATACCCATTACCATAATGTAATATTTTAGAGTTCGTCAAGATCGATAAAAGCAAGGTGCGTTTGCCCAGTTGGCATGCGAGAAGGAAAATATTTAATTAAATGTATCTAACTACATAAAATGTAAGCGGACTTTGATAATTAGGTCACCAAATTTGATCTCTCTCAGTAATTGTACTTATATTACGAATTTTGCAGTGAACATTATTATTTCTGCCTTCCTGTGTTAAACAACCAAGGCTTTTAAAATCGTCATTTATGTTTAAAGAAAAACTTAAAATCCCATCCGTATTCTGAATTTGGATCTAGAAGGGTTAAGTCGTGACCCAACTATTAGATTTTTAGGTTGTTGGGCTCCAAAGTTGGAGTCTCCGCTACTCAAACTTTTGATAAATTGAGTCTAACTAGAGACCAATAGAAGTTTGAATGCCTTTGAACGTTCAAAATTTTAATTAAATATTTTATTGCTTTTTTTTTAATTCTAATGAACGAGTTTTGTGAAAATTAAGACACGGATCAGGTGAGCGCCCATTATAATTCGGGATTACATTCTTTTTTTAATTGTTGTTTTGGCTGCCTTTCCTTAAACTGCTTTTTCGTAATTTTATTTATTTAAATAAAAATCGTTTTAATTGTATATCATTCTTCAGACCGTAGCATTTTTGGATCGATCTGCGAAGGATCTTTTTTCATATTTAGGTGACAGCAACTTGTTCTAGAACAGTGACAACTGAATTCTGACTGAAAAACACAGTTTGTTGGCATCTAAAAGGTATCCTCAGTTGTTTGAAAAAGTGGCTTTTTCGTATATTTTAAAGCCTTTATTTTAAAAAAACATTTTTATTATGAAGGATATTCTCGGAATTGCATGGTGTTTTATTGAAAACACAAATTGTTTTTTTTTTGTAGCAGATGTAGTAGACACTTTTTATTGGACTATCCGGAATTATTATTGGTTATGGTTTTTCATATTTATTTGTTTTGAAGAAAAACATGTCCACTTAAATATTTTTTGTGACGAAGGTAGTGGATAATTTTTATTATAGGCTAGATATATAGGCTGTGTATTATATCTATCCAAAAAATTATAGAGCCTATGATTTTTTAGATAAATAGAAATCTGGTGTTTTGAAATGTTTGCTTTATCTTATTTATATACGAAAGATTATCAAATTAGTATACAGGCAATATCAGTCAAGATCTTGGATACAAATCTGTCAAGTCAGGCTGATCGACGTCACGTGCCGAGATCTAAATACTTGCTTCGGTAGAAACACTTCAATTACTTAACAAATCTAAAACTTTCTATACTCAACAAAACATACACAACAAAATAAGCCCTGCCCAACTCAACAAAAAATGTTATTGTGCCGAGGATCCTGAAAATAGCACGAATAAAGCAAGTCAAGTTGTGATTATATAGCTTCTCAATGCACTTCTAAATAATATATTGTTAACTACAAATTGGATACACGAAGTCAGATATTCTCCTGGGAAAGTAATATATTTGTGTTAAAGGATTTATGTTGCCTTCCTGATATTCTAATGAATGAAACATTATATGCTCCAGTTTCTTCCCATCATGTCGGAATTAATTTCGTAAGTTGATTTATCTCCTGTAAACACCATGTCAACAGAATAGAGAGTGTTCCATTGAAAAATATATATGTTTACTACGTTTTTTGAAACACCCTGTATACTTCAACAATAACTTTAACTACATGATAAATTAATTTTAATAAAATAAATTAAACACTATGATATGATGAAATTTCCGTTTTTACCGTTTTCCATCTCATTAAACCAGTTAAAGAGAGGTTGATTTATAGTGAAATAACCTAGACACTTGACCTTTTCTTACATAATTTAACTTATGATCAATTTATCTATACTTATTGAAAATAATAACAAAAAAGAAAAACCCTTGTATGTATAACATGGAACGAAAGCTTTCACTTATATAGTCAATTAAGAAATTATGGTCATTGGGATTATTGGCAATGACCGTGTCAAAATGGAATCATTTTCCGACATTTCGCCTCCGATTGCACAAGGCATTTTCAGGTTTATTTACTTCACGAAATGGAACCACTGAGAGACCTAGACCGGCTATTTATGACGTGACTAATGGAGAATGAAGCCCGTATCTCTATTAAAATTCCTAGGTTTATATTGTTAGAATTTCAATAGATTCTCTATTTCTCCATTTATATAATCTCGAGAGAAATGCAAGAACTTTAGTTTTTTTTTACGTTTATGACATCTCTAGTATAATGTTGGTGTACAGATAGAGCAGATTGTACAGTTTGTTTTTTTTTAATATATCGTTCATATTCCTTAAGCCTCACAGGTATCGATCGTCCGGTTTGGTCAAAGTAGACATCACCATAGGAACAAGGAATTGCATTAACTTCTTCCGTTTCGAAAGGAATAATGTTTTTTGCCGATCCCAACATTGTCTAATTTTCTTGTGTCTGTTGCGGATTGGACGTACGTTGATCCGGCTAAGTAATCTTGCAATCTTGTCTGTGGTTCCCATGTATAGATGGAAGAACTGCACATCTTATTAGGTTTATGCCGTGAAGTAAAATTATTATATTTTCCATTTGATCGTCTATATTCTATCTTAAAGCCTGAGTAAGTTTTCTGTTTCTAATTGTAAAGAATTTTGGTCAAAAATCGCGAGGGCTCTGTAAACTAAAGAATTAATCACTGATTGTTTTGTACCGGATGATGATGTGAATTTGCATTTAAGTATGTGTTCGTATCCATTGTTTTTCTATATACAGAGTGTCTTAAGGGACTACCCTTTTTTTTGTACAAGACCATCTAGAAAGAGAATCGTGCCTTCTTTTTCAATTTCCATTCAATTTTATATTAGGATGTTGCTGATTCATATGATCAAAAACGAGGAACTAAAGGTTTTCTGGATTATGCGGCTATATTAGAAAAGTGTCGTTTACATATCTGAATCAGGATTTTGGTTTTAATGGAGACGACCCCCAAGGCTTCCTCCTCAGAAGCTTCCATGAAGATATTGGCTACCACTGGTGAAAGGGGAGATCCCATGGCTACTCCTCTGAGGTTTGTTCATAAAAAGTAAATGCTTCAGTCAGATCTAAAAGCGAACTATAAATATTATTATGGATATTGCACTGAGGATATAGACGACTCCACGAAATGAAACTAATGAGAAGTTACCGACAGAAAGTGTAGTTCTTCGATTTATACACGGAACCACAGACAAGATTACTAAGTTACTTTGCCAGTTCAACATACGTGCAATCTTCAACACACACAAGAAAACTGGTCAATGTTTGACAAGGGACACTATTCCTTTCCAAACGAAAGGAGAATATGCAATTCCTTGTTCCTGTGGTGATATCTGTTTTGGAGAAACTGGGCGATCCATATCGACTAGGCTTAAGGAATATGAACGATGTATGAGAATGAAAGAAATTGTACAATCTGCTGTATCTGAACACCATGATTCCCCTGGATATGTCATAAATGTAAAAGAAACCAAGATTCTTCATCTGTCTCAGGACCCTATAAACGGAAAACTAGAGAATGTAGAAACTTATAATCATCCATATAAGATGACTCGTGCAATTGAAGGCCTGAAGTGGGAAAGTGATTCTATTTTGGCCGGTCTAGTCATAGGAACCACGATTTCTTTATGTATATAACTTTATAAAGCTTCAGTAAGAGTTAGGATAAACCCTTAAATTCTATATAAATATTTCATTATCTTTTAGTGGACTTTATATTAAAAGTATGTATGTAAATCTGTTTACGCTAGCATATTTGTTATGAATGTAATTTAGGTTCAATAATTTTTTTTTTAAAGTTCAACTTATTTTTTTTTGTTTCAAAATATTATAGTTTTTCATATAATCTCGTTATTGCCTCATGTTTTCATTAATAATTTGCTATAGCAAATTTGAAGTTCTATGTATTCGACGTTCTTAAAGGTTCAAAATACTTATTTTTGATTTTTGTGTCTTTTAGTGTTGATAGCTTTCAAAAGTACTTTTTTTTTTAATTTAAAATTTTCGATGCATAAACGGTATCTATCTTAAAATGTTGTATATTTAAACAAGTTTTTTTTGCAGCTCCAACTTTCATAAAAATAGTGTACTGATTTGTTTACATTAGAAGCTGATCATAGGTTTTTCTCTCTTCGTGAGCTGACGAAATTCATAAACTGATTATAGTTGGAAAATGATTTTCATGAATTTGATACGTGATATATTTCTCAGGAATTTAGCTTTGAATTCATTGACTTTGA
>JAUTXW010000374.1:0-200381 GCA_030620095.1 Kuschelorhynchus macadamiae
ACCATTGCTATCTTTTGAATAAATCTATTAATAATAATATTAAAATAAAATGAGTGAATCAGTTGGAGAAGAAAATCGATCCATTCCGCTTCAGACAATTAGCCTCGAAGAAATTATACCAGGAGTTCAAGAAGAAAATATACCATTAGTTCGAGAAGAAAATAATGGGATTGTTTTAAAAAATTTGAATAAAACTGAGAGTGAAGAAAGTGTTTTGTGCTATTTGTTTTGAAATAATCGAATATTATGATTCATGTAGACCAAATACATGTTCCCACATTTTTTGTTTAAAATGTATTTTAAGATGGAATGATGAAAATGGTTGTTCTATAATGGTAAACAATTGTCCTGTATGTCGCACTAGATATTACTATTTGGTACAAATCTTCAAAGATGTAATTAGACATCATTTTGTTGTAATTTTAAAAAGAGGATAATATTTTTTATAATTTGTGTTTGTGAAAACTCTGGTAACAAATAATTTTGTAAAAAAAAGTAAATGTAAATATATATAATAATTGACACACATTTTTTCCTTTTCCTATATTGAAACGACAACAATGATCTAACAAGTTTTTTAATACATACTAATTTTCACATTACATAACAAAACAATTGTTATAGGTTTACACAAAAAGTGCCACGCCCTAAAATGGCACCACTTTTGCAAATGGAAGCTTAAATTTTCTTATGGGAATTTACATGTAAAAATGACGGTTTTGATTGTCGGACCGGCATAGCCTAATCTACTACTTTTTAATTATACTAATAATATTAATATAATTTGCATCAAGTAAGATAAAACTCAATTGAATACAGAAACAAGCGTTAACAAAATGTTATGCTAATATATGAGTGCTTCTAGTGGCAGTTGAAATAATCGACACTTTTTTTTTTACATATGATTAGCTATTTCATTTACAAATACAGTGTCAGATGTTAGAATAAAAAGAAGTATTTTGCATATAGCAATGAAAATATATAACCGCTTATAGTAACAGTTGACATTTTTTAAAATTAATATTGTTGACGTATTCTACTTATTATCTTTACAATTTATGTTTAAAATTAATATTTTTGATATAATCTACCCATTACGTTTATAACCTATATTTAAAATTAATATTGTTGAAATAATCTACCCATCACCTTTACAAACTATGTTTATTATTAATATTTAACAACATAATCTTCTATCTCTTTTTTTTCATTTTTATTGCAGTAAAAGCAAGCATGTTCAGGAATTAGTAGAAAAAGATGTATCCTACAAATAGCACAATGTAAATCAGAAGCAATAACAACATAAGCTCTTTTGTAGTGGCAGCTCACATGATCGGACTCCCCTCTCCGTAAATATCTCATGTGAATTGCACTACAAGGAAGGCAAATAGCGAATGTTCCTAGTCTTCGACTTTCAATTTTAGAGTAGCTTTGTATAACACATACATCTTTTTCTTCAAAATTATTAAATAATTCACTAGCCCTAAACTTGCTTACTTTTACGTCAGCCTCGGTTCCTAAATTTAGCAGTTGTCCATCCATGTCCACTCCTTCGTCAATTTCCTGATCATCTTCCTCCATCTCTTCTTTTCTCCTCAATATAATTAATGTCGATGTTGCATAAGAATGATCTTCTAACAAGCCTAGATGATTTGTCCAAAAATGAATGTTTATAAGTGATGGAATCGCCTTCCAAGTTAATAAAAATTTCTTTTCTTTCTTCAATTTGAGCGGCGTTCTCCACATTATTTTCTTCAATTTGGTCAGCGTTTCCAATCATATTTTCTGCCATAGTTAGGAGCTTTAGATTCAGATAGATATATTTGATAAAAAACAATTTTGGTTATAGCTTATAAAATAATATCGACAACTGATATTACAGCGAATGATACTGTATGATCGTCGAGTGGATGTTCTTAAGTATATATCCCATCAACCACCACTTTTACTACCTGCAATACTTAAGTTTTTTTTTTTTTTTCTTCTTTCGCTGTCCCTTTCCCGTCAGTTTCCTCGGGGCAAGGGGGGGCTTCGCCCCTCCCCGCTCCGCCAACCCCAAATGTGATTAACTTTTGCATATAAAATCGCCTCAGCGAAGAGACGAATGCAATTGATTTCTGCATTCACACTGTGCAGAGCTCGCGAGTTTTCTGGTGTTTAGATTGTGTCTATTTGGTAAATTTTTATTTTTATTTCTAACATTTTTATTTGGCAAGATTTAATTCTTATATATATTGGTGACATTTTTATGTACATTTGTGGCATTTTTATTTGTTATTACGATTTTTTTCATAATGGACAATTTTTTGGCATCGAGTAGCAAAATAATTGACAATGACTTTGACTTATACACATGTACTTAAATGCAGAATTTTGCAAACCAACAAAACAATGAAACAGACGTATTTACAACTAGTCAACAACAAACTATTCAGGACTTGAATGAAATTATTTACAATAGCCAAGTTCAGAATAATGCCAACAAACACAACAACGAAAAATATTTATTTACAGCTACTCAACAACAAACTCTTGACGATCTTAATGACATTATTGACAACAAAACGGACTTAATTACAACAAAAACTAAACAAACTCTTAAAGAACTGAATGACATTGACGAAACTCAAAATTCTAGCTATGAGGATATTGTTTGTTTTCAAAAATCTAATCCAAATTATTTAACATTAAAATCGCCAATTAATTCTCCGAGACCAATTTGCTCTCCCTTTTTGTTTAGTGAAAATTCTGATTCGAAGAAGAACAAATTGATCAAAATTTAAGTTTGGCTATTTGTCCTACTAATTCACCATATGATATTGTAAATTCTGATTCGCAAGAAAAACAAATTGATCAAAATTTAAGTTCGGCTATATCTTCTATTAATTCACCATATGCTATTGTAAATTCTGATCCGCAAGAAAAACAAATTGATGCAAATTTGACTTCGGATATTTCTCCTAATAATTCACCAGTTGAACAAAATTCAATTTCGAAACCATCATTTATCATTAAAAAAAAATTTAAAATTAATAAAAAAAATAAAAAACAAATAGCAAACCTTAAGTGTCTGGGTTTCGCTATTCAAAATTTAACTAATTTGATCACAATTAAAAAAGGGAGACGAAAGTACGGTGAATTATGTTAAACAGGCCTTTGACAAATTAGTTGACTCATTTGAAGAAATGGATTCATAAAGTCAATTAATTTCTATTGCTTTTTTCAAAATTTGACTATAACTAAATAAAAATGCACAATATTAATTTTATTATTATACAAAGAACTTCAAAAATGCAATTGCTTTTTTCAAAATTTGACTATAACTAAATAGAATTGCACAATATTAATTTTATTATTATTATTATGCAGAAAACTTCAGAAATGCATAAGTGTGTAACATGTAATAAAGTCTTTACTAGAAAGGATAATTTACTGCGACATATTAAAAAACATGTTAACGGAAATTCCACAAAACTCAACAGTTGGTTGAAAAAACCAAAGCTTGTTAAAGGTAAGAACATTTTATTTTTCTTGTCATATTTTGTAAAATATTTTTTTCTTAATTTATATAGATTCTACAAATATTGTAAAATATTGTAAAGAATGCAAGAAAAATATAAACCAAAGTCTATGGGGTGGACATCTTCGATCTAGTGTGCACAAGAACAATTCCAAAATAGGCTTGGAGGAAGGTGTTGAAATTATCAAGTCAGCATTCAGGGAACGAATAATATCTTATAGGATTTCCTCACACCAAAACTTCATAAATGTGAAAGAATATTTTCAACATTTGGAATACAAAATTGCACATCTAATAGATCAAGAACTGCAGAAACATAAATGTATCAAGCTAAATATGGAACTGTTCGGTTTCTATTTTAACCCCAGCAGCGACAGCTATGATGTCAAATCTTTTAATGCGCCGTTCCAAGTCATTTGCCAGAGATATCAGAAAGAACTGTTAGAGCAAATCTGCACCATTATTGACCAGAAAGCTGACGAATTTGCAGAAAGAGATTCAGGTAAAGAATTTATTTTCGATTTTACAACAGCAACAAAAAAGTAATTTTTTAATTTTTACGTTGCAGGATGGGCTTTGATGAATTTACTTCATTTGGAAATTAATGTTAACAAGCACAATCCGCTGAGAGCCTCATCTTTTATCGAACTTCCTCAAGAGATCAAGAGACGTCAAGCTGTGATCAACATTAGGAATGATGACAACTTTTGCTTCGCCTGGGCAGTTGTGTCTGCTCTTCACCAACCACGCGGATTAGATTTTGAAACTTCATCCTACCCACACTACTCTTCTGTTTTGGATATGTCAGGTATAGAATTTCCAATGTTGCTAAAGAACATTAAGATTTTTGAAGAAAAAAATAACATTTCTATTAATGTATATGGATTAGAAATTATAAATCCTAAAAAGGGGTATGAAGTAATTGGTCCACTTTATTATTCATCGAATAAAAAAAATCAACATGTCAATTTATTGTTAATAAGTGATGATGATGAAAAAACTTTTCATTATTGCTATATTAAAGATTTATCAAAACTAGTTTCTGCACAAATTTCTAAACATCACGGAAAAAAATATATTTGCGATGGTTGTTTACAATATTTCCCTACAGAAGAAAATTTATTACAACACAATAGCTATGATTGTGATCATTTACGAATTAACCTACCTTCTAAAGAATTAATAAAAGATAAGTTTGGAAACTATTCATATGATAATATTTTGAAATTTGTAAATTATCATAAACAAATGAAAGTTCCTTTCGTGGTGTATGCAGATTTTGAATGCATTTTAAAGCCTTTAAATAATGACAATGTTGATAAAAATCCTAATACTTCATACACCTTAAAACAATATGAACATATTCCACATTCATTTGCCTATTACATTAAATGTTCCTTCGACGATAATTATTCTAAATTTGAAAAATATAGAGGTCAAAATTGTGATACATTATTTATAAATTCTTTAGAAAGAGATGTGTATAACATATACAATAAATATTTAAAGGCTCCTAAAAAAATGATCCCTTTGAACGAACTGGACAAAATTTATCATAACTATGAAAAAGTTTGTCATATTTGTAATAAACCTCTTTTAAATGACAGGGTTGCAGATCATTGTCATATAACCGGTCTTTATAGAGGTCCAGCTCATTCACTCTGCAACATAAATTACAGAATACCTAACTTTATTCCAGTTATATTGCATAATTTGCGTAATTATGATTCTCATCTATTTCTTAAAAAATTATGCTTAAACAAAGAACAACTAACAGTTATCGCACAAAACAAGGAAAAATATATTTCATTTGAAAAGCTTATTCATGTGGATAACTATTTTGATAAAAAGACACAAAAGGCTAAGAAAAAAAATATATCATTAAGGTTTATTGATTCTTTTCAATTTCTATCCCATTCTTTATCAAAACTCTCTGAAAGCTTAAAAGATGAACAATGTAAGGAAATAAAAAAAATTTTCAATGATGAAGAAAGATTTAAACTTATTCGGCAAAAAGGTGTATTTCCTTACAGTTATATTGATGATTATTTAAAATTAGAAGAAACAACTTTACCTCAGAAAGACCAATTTTATAATACTTTAACGGATGAGCACATCAGTGATGCAGAATACCAAAGAGCTGTAAAGGTTTGGCAATTGTTTAAATGTGAATCTCTTGGTCAATACTCCGACGTTTACTTACTCTCTGATACTTTACTTTTGGCAGATATTTTTGAAAATTTTAGAAGCACTTGTTTATCCACATATAAGCTCGATCCAGCTCATTTTTACACTTTTCCAGGTTTATCCTGGGAAGCGTGTTTGCGTTATACTGGAATAGAGTTAGAATTGTTAACTGATCCAGATATGATACACTTTTTCAAAAAAAGCGTTCGCGGTGGTGTGAGCTCTTGCATTTGTAGAAAATCTGAAGCTAATAACCCATTTCTTTTAAATTTTGATCCTTTAAAGCCAACTAAATACATAATTTATTATGATGCAACAAATTTGTATGGTTATGCAATGTCACAGCACATTCCAACGGGAGATTTTGTTTGGTTAACAGATAAAGAAATCAATGATTTAAATATTATGAATATTTCTAAAAAATCTAATAAGGGATATGTTTTAGAAGTTGATTTAGAATATCCTACAAGTCTACATTCCTATCATAACGATTTTCCGTTTTGTCCAGAAAACTTTAAACCGCCAAATTCTAAATGCATAAAATTAATACCCAATTTAAATGATAAATCAAAATATGTTATTCACTATCAATTATTAAAACAATGTTTGGAACATGGACTCAAGTTAACTAAAGTTCATAGAGTTTTACAGTTTTCTCAATCTGATTGGTTGAAAAAATATATAGACTTGAGTTCAAGAATAAGAAATGATTCAAAAAAAGAATTTGATCGTAATACATACAAGTTGGCAAATAATAGTATTTATGGCAAGACTATGGAAAATGTTGATAGGAGAATTGACGTAAGACTTGTTACAGAGTGGGAAAAAAATAGAAGAAAAGATGGTGCTGAGAATTTAATTGCAAAACCATATTTCAAGGACTTAACAATATTTTCTGAAAACTTGGTAGCTATTCAAATGCAAAAAATTCAAGTTACTTACAATAAACCAATATATGTAGGCTTCTCAATATTAGATATATCTAAAACTGTCATGTATGATTTCTTTTATAATTTTTTAAAACCGTTCATTTTAGAAGTCACAACTCCAAATATTTATTCTGACATGATAAAAAATAATCACAAATTTGACACATCTAATTATGAATTTAATAATATTCATGAAATGCCTATTACAAAGTCAGTTATAGGAAAATTCAAAGATGAATATGCTGGTGAACCCATTACTGCTTTCTTTGGTACTGGAGCAAAAGCATATTGTATTAAAACGGAAAACAGTTTAACAAAAAAAGCAAAAGGTGTTAAAAAAAGTGCAATTAAAAAGCAGTTGGATTTTATTCATTATAAAGATGTTGCTGAAAATCATTCTAAAACCTTTTGTTCAATGTATGTTTTTCGATCTAGACAACATACAATTTTTACAGAGTTAATTAATAAATTGGCTTTGAGTTCCGAAGATGATAAGCGGTATAAAATTCCCTATAGTTTTAATACATTAGCTTGGGGACACCAAGATATTGCTTTGTATCAATGGAATGCAGAACATGAAGATTTAGATATATTTATGTAGATATTATAAGGTATTTAAATTTGTTGTTTTTGAAACCAAAGTTAGTCTTCATAAGTCTTTCACAAAATGTGCATAGAAACTTTTGACAAAGAAATTGATAACAGTTATTTTAAAACATATGAAAAACGACTTTCCACTTTTAAAAAATGGAAAGGAAAATTGAGACCAGAAGTGTTAGCTGGAGCTGGCTTTTACTATACTTCA
Source organism: Kuschelorhynchus macadamiae (assembly GCA_030620095.1). Lineage (NCBI taxonomy): Eukaryota > Metazoa > Arthropoda > Insecta > Coleoptera > Curculionidae > Kuschelorhynchus > Kuschelorhynchus macadamiae. The sequence goes on from JAUTXW010000374.1 coordinate 7,442, forward strand.
ATCAATGATATTTGTAAATGTTTTTATTGTGGTATTGAAATTTTTGATTGGTTAAGTTATGATGATCCTATTGTGGAGCATAAGAAATTTGCTAGGAATTGTGATTTAAATAACTGTTTATGGAAAAATAGGAATCGAATAATTGTAACCATTCAAAATAAGTCTTCAAGCTACACATTTTATATAGTATTATTAATATCCTTATTTATGAACTTTTACATATATTTAAATTAAGTATTTTATTGTTATTTTTTTACAACTGCTTTTGCTTTCGTGGTGAAAGTATCTGCTTAATGTTAATAAATTTGGAATATAATTATTAATTTGTTTTAATGACTATCAGTAGATCTCAATTTATTCTTCTTTATTTTATTTTCCAAAATGTTTTTTATGTTCATCATCCCCCTGGCGTAACACAGTGTGAAATATGTTTTTCTAATAAAACAGACGTCACTCTAAGTAAATATTGTAAATTTATGAAAATTGGATTAATTAACAATAGTACAATTAGTTGGATGGAACGAATAAATGGAAATGAAAATGCAAGTAAATTTTTTAAAATTTTGTATCATTATCCAAATCGATCTATTTTTGATACAAATTGGATAGAAAGGTTAGAGTTTAAAAATAATCAGTTACAAATTTTAACCCCCAACTGTACCAATTATTATGACGGATTCAAAAATTATTACTTTTCCATCATTAGTGTTACATTAAACTTTGCATTATTTTTATACATTACCATTTTAATTATTTATCTTTATTACAAATTTCAAACTGGAAATCTATTTTTTCATTAATCCATTTTAATCGAAACTTTAAAGAAAGTGGGGATGAGAATATTTAAGTACAAGAATAACACAATATGTTTCAGTCTCGTTTAGTCATTATGAACAACGCCGTGGTTCATAAACCTTTGGAAACGCTTCTTAATTCAAAAATTTATTTTTTAAATAATTCTTTGTCAAAATTTGTTCTTGTTGGCATTAGTTTAAATGATTTTTCTCCAAAAATTGTAATTGGTGGAAAAACTGGATTTTCAATCGCACTAACCGAAGAAAATTAGAAAGACATTTGTGTTCATCAAGGAATTATTGTAAACAATTTCTACTTTCCTCAAGTTGATCAAACCAGTGTGAATATAAACAACATTCATCTGCAGGTTCAGAAAATAAATGATACCCCTGTTCTACAAATTACAAAAGGCCCACACTTCATATACTTAGGACAAGAGTCTTTGGACAATTTGTGGCGATTAAAGGAAATTATTGATTATAGATTATCTATACTTAAAAGGCAAGAATTCAATACATATTTCAAAATATTTCAAAATAATATTTCATCTGATTGTGGCGACTTGTGTACGCATGTTTATAATATAATAAGTCCAACAGAAAATCCTAACAGTGAAAATGTTTCAACTATGATGGAATTACTTGCTTTATATCCTGAACAAATGGAAAACAAATTGAAGCAAAATGGAACAAAACGAAAATATTACGAAGAAAACAATGAAAATGGATCAAAAAGAAAATATTACGAAGAAAACAATATCTTTTCTGGAAGAGAACAATAAGGTGCATGTGTTAGTGAAGTGGAGCTTTGCTTACAGACAAGCCCGTAGGAGTAACTTTCAGATGTGGTACTTAGATAGACTCCGTTTTGAAAAAAGAATAAATGATTGTAAACTTATTCTAGATTCGATATTATCTGAGGAACATAGAAATAAAATATATTTGACACGTTTTAATAAAAATTGTATTTGATGTTTTACTTAATAAAATTTTAGTTTAGTAAATGTGAATTTTATTTGAAATTAATTAGCACATTAAGACTTTGTAATTTGTATCAGCTAAAGCATAAAGTGAGGAACAGAAATAAAACAAATTTAACTAAAATTTAATTTCAATTTAATTAAACAATATTTTTTTTATCAATCCATGTATTATATTTTTTATCAAGTCCTAACCATTTCACATAAACTTTGTTTCCTTTCCTTCTCAAAATCTTCTCAATAAGATACACGTCGGTATGCTTTACTTTTAGTAATTCTTGCTCATAAAAACCACCCAGAATGTCCTGATTATCTTCGTCTTGAATTAAATATGTCCAAGGGTTTGTCATCTTAACTTCTTTAATGTGGAATATCTCATTTGACCAATTTGGTGTGTAACCTTTTGAAAATGCCTCTCGATGCTTGCTTATTCGTACGTGATCCCCACTTTAAACTTTGGAGATTTTATATCTAACGTTTTAGCATGAGTAAATGCAGATTTCAAGATTCTATTTTCATTTGTTTTATTTACTTGTTTTGGCTTCATTCCTATTGAAGAATGTTTTGTATTGTTATAATCTTTTACAATATCCGCTAATATATTAAACCATTTGTAATTTCCTTGAATGCTAAATATTTTCCACATATTATTCTTTAAAGTCCTGTTCACTCTTTCTACTATACTCGCTTTCAAATTGGAAAACGTGCTATAATGGTTAATTCGAAATTGTTGCATCAAATTTTGAAAATTTTCATTGAAAAACTCTCTCCCTCTATCCGTTTGCAAGTTTTTTGGTGGAGTTTTTGCACTGATTAATATTTTTTTCATTGCCGCTGTTACGTCTTTTCCAGATTTAGATTTTAACGGTTCGGCCCAAACATACTTAGAAAATACATTTATGGTAATCAAGATATATTTAAATCCCTTATTAAATTTGGCATAGGGTAACATTTCAACCAAATCAGCTTGAAAAAGATCATTTAACCCTTTCACTATCACCCTTCTGCGTTTGTAGTTTTTTCTAGCAGGTTTATGTAATTCATTAACGACTTGTTGTTTAACGGTTGTCATGACAACAAACTTGTTTATTCAATTTTAAGGAAGTTCACTTTCTATGTTTTGTAATAATTCGAAATATAACTTTTATATGTTTTTTCCCATTCATTCAATTTATCAATTTGTATTGTATAACTTTTTTCATTTAAAATTTTACTAATTTTAGTAATCTCCTTTTCTAACGCATTAAAGGATTTTTTTATCTCTCCAGTTAAGAAAGTAGTTGATCTACTATCACTATTTTTTAATTCCTCCTCTGTTTTATTTAATTCTTGTTCTAATTTCTTAATTACACTGGACATTATATTTTCCAAGGAAATATATTGTTGATTTTCTTCCAAAGTGAGTTGGTCAATTGTTCTACTGTTAAGAATGCTATTTTGATTTCTTTTTTTTTCATCATCTAACCTTTTTATAAAAGTTCTTAATTGTCTAATTTTTTCCTTGTGTTTTTCAATTATTACTTCTCTTATATTTGTTTCCATTATTTTATTAATTTTGTTGATATCATCACTTAATTTTTTGTCTTCCTTTTTAACATGTTCATTTAAAAATTGCAAATCTTTACTTATTTGATTTAGCGTTAGCAACTGTTTACTAACGTTTTCAATTGAGGTATAGCATCCTTTAATCTGGTTTTCATACTTTAAAAAATTTTCATCAAAAACCTTAAGCTTTTTAGCAAAGATTTCATTATTTGTTTCATTTTCACCTAATCTCCTTTTTAAATTATTAATGTCACTTATTCTCTCTTGATTTTGTTTTGAAATATGGCGTCCAAATTTATCAACTGTCATGTTGAGCTTTCATTAAACAATAAATATGATTATATTTGATAGCTGTTATTTATAGTATTACTTTATCTTCTCTTAATTCTTCAATAATAGAGATAATCTCGTTACTATGAGCATTATTTCCCGCATCACTTGATGAAATTAATAAACGTAGCCTATCAACAATTTCGTTAACATTATTCCAGTATACATAGTCTGTATTTGATCTGTTTGTTTTCAAAATTAATCCCTTTCCTGTAGATTTGGCTCTAGTTGTTCTAAACGGAGGTTTTGGTTTGTTAAATGCTGTAACTAATCTTGGCAAGGTTTTTGTCTTTCTAATCCCCTTTCTTTGTAAATATGGTCCTATTATTGTAACATATTTGTGTGATGTATTTCCTTGAACTTGTTCATTTGAATCAAAATTCCTACGATATACATTTGTTTTAGCTAGAATGTTCATGTAATTATCTAAATCTTCCTTCTTATAACCTTTCGGTTCTTTTTTGAAAAGCAATTCGTATAAACCTGGCGTGCCTGTGTACGTTATTCCTCCCACTTTAATGCCTTTTCCAATAATTTCTACCGGTATCTGTGTTAAACCAAAAGAAAACTTATCCGTTTCGAGGTCATAAACTATTCCATAATAATGGTCAAATTTATGTTGTGTATCTTTCACACCCTCATCAATATATGATCTGGGTAATTCATGAAAATCTGCTAAGTAATCTTTATATGATGGTGTACCAACATAGGTTTGAATTGTTTTTCTAGTTTGTTCCAATATGTCTGACAAGTTTAAATTTGTTGTTGTGTCACTAGAAGGATCTGAAGTTTCTGCTATAACAGTTGATGACAATGGTTGTACTACAGGAGAGGAAGAAGTGATACTACTGTCATTTAAAAATGTTGGTAGTTCTGTAGGGAGTGACGGAGTTTTTCCTGTTTTCTGAATATTTTTCGTCGGAGTTGATGTTTTATAAAGCTTTGTAGGTGTTTTGAAATCTTCATACTTTGAAACTCTTTCTTCTTTTAAATCGAATGGTTCGGATTTACCAATACTTGAAATTAGCTGTTTAAGTGGTTGTGTTATTGGTCTATAAGTTTGTTCTAATTCGGACTGAGCAGTAGAAGTAGCTAATTTCAAGCTTTGATATTTCTGTTTCACGGCTTGTCTCGATCTTATTAATTCTCGAGCTAAACGTTTATCCATGCTGTACAAGTTTTAAATGAAATAAAACTTCAAATTTTTTACTTTTATAAATATATAAAGGAATCGAATTTACTCCTATATCTGCCGTGATTTACTTCACAATCTTTGTCAATTACAAGAAAGCCATATGGATCCATCCAACAGTTAGCACAAATATTTTTAAACTGATCAAATGTCATATCCAATATACAGTGGTCATTATATATATGTTTTAAACTCAAACAGTCCTGTTTAAATAAAATTAATAAGTTTGCATTTTCTCGAATTAGACGTTTAAGGATTGAGGAATATCCTTGAAAAATAAAAAAACAATCGGTGTTTCTATGCCTTCCATGCGTGAAATAGTCCCTAATAATAGATTGATTATGACAAGGAATATCATCAAAAATGATAACGGAATTTGGCTTTATCTCATGAGGTGAAATAATGTTCTCATCGCTATCATATTCAAAGTATCCAATTTCTTTCATAGGTTTTAACAACTTTCTTAAATATTCATATTTTGGTTGATCTAATGACTTTGAATAAACATAGACATTTTCAAACCTAATTCCATTTGGATGCTCGAGCAGTGTAAGCATAACGTTGGTTTTACCGCTACCACTGCAACCAACTATAAGCCCTCTTTTTGAACCACCGCAAAATAAGTCACCATGCTTTCTCAACTGTTTACTTAAAATTTTTTCATCATGATTATTTACTGGTAATGAGAATTTTTGTTTTTCAATCCTCATTCTTAATCACACTAGTAAATATTTTTAGCTGTAAAAGTATTTATACCAGAAAAATGTCAATGTGCTTTTAGTATAAAAAGAACTTCAATGACTGTGGGTCGCCATAAGTTGAAAAAAACTATTAAAACACGTAATAGAAAAGGCTCTGGTTTAGTAAATAAATTAATTAGCAAACTACCTTTCGAAGTTCATATACCAGGATATAATTATTGTGGTCCCGGCACCAACTTGGAAAAAAGATTAACTAGAGGTGACGTTGGTATAAATCCATTGGATTCCGCTTGCAAAGAACATGATATATCTTACTCTCAGACTGAAGATTTATCAAAAAGACACATATCTGACCAAATATTAGAAAAAAAAGCCTGGGATAGGGTAAAAGCTAAAGATTCTTCTATTGGTGAAAAAATTGCAGCTTTAAGTGTTGCAGGAATAATGAAGGGTAAAAGAAAGTTCGGTTTGGGATTAAAAAATACAAAAGGGGGTAAACTTAAATTGAGAAAAAAACGTATCATTCGAACACCCAAAAAAATTGGAGGATTTCTACCTCTTTTGTTTCCCATTCTTGGCGCACTGGGTGCACTAGGTGGAGGCGCGGCAGGAATTGCTAAGGCAGTAAATGATGCTAAAGCAGCTAAACAGCAACTAGAAGAAATACATAGACATAATATTGCAATGGAAAATGCTTCTAAAGAAGGGAAAGGATTATATATTAGACCATATAAAGGAAAGGGACTATTTATTAGCCTTATAAAGGAGGATCCGTCAAAATGAAAGCAATCAGACAAAAAAAAAACTCAAAATAAGGTTTCCAAAAAGAGCACTTACGAACAATGATATTATTAAATATGTAAAGCTGTTAAAAATAACTGGCTTTAGAGGTGTTTTTATGCTCGATGAACTTCCAAAAAAAATTAATCTGAAAGAATGTGGTATTGTAAATTTGGATAAAAAACAAAATAAAGGATCTCATTGGACTGCTTATATTAAAAATAACAAAAATGTAATATATTTTGATAGTTATGGAAATTTAAAACCACCTTTTGAACTTCTCAAATATTTTAATTCGAATGGCAAAGTGGATGTATTTTATACTTATGAAAATAAACAAAAATTTAATTCATATAACTGTGGTCAACTATCCCTAAAATTTTTGCAAAAAAATATATAAACTCATTATTTATTGTAATATCTTATTCATAAATAAACTGCAATGTCTACCACAATTGCCATATCAGGAAACAGTTCTGTTTTGTCTGCTGATTTTAATCCGCCCATATAAACTGCTGTGCATAATAACTGCAATTCTAAAATTTTTGTGTAAAATTCAAATTGCTGTAACTTTTCAGGGATGAGAGATATTGGGCTACGGTTTTCAGCGTATTATGGAGATATGTTTTGAAAAAAAGCCCAGTATTATGTATTTTTTCAAAGTGCGTTTCATTTTATTATACAGGGTGTGAGATGACACCGTCTTATTTTTTTAAATGTTTGTTAAGAGCGAGAACTTGTTACAGCAACTCTTAAGTTTTCTTTTTTCGACCAAAATGATCTTTGGCAAGATGCAAAAAAACAATTTCTAGCGATTTGTCGTATCTTCACTTGTTTTCAATATACAGGGTTTTTTCGAAAAAAACGACATCGTTACATTATTAACACTTCAACACGACACCCTGTACATTAGTCGGACATTGATCACTTGATTTATTATGGGTATTTATGCCTGTAATCATATTCATAGGAGCAATGTATACATGGTGTAACATAAGTAAAAGAGAAATAACAAAATTGGAAATTAATATTTTGGTTGAATTTCGTACACTCCCTCCTTGAATCTCTTGTCAAATCTAAAATAATGAAAGCTCGCCAGTTTTGTGAGAATTTTTGAAAATAATTAATTCTTTTGTCGAAACGGTTTTTTAGGTTTTGTCTTAAATGCATTTATTATTGAATATACAGGGCGTTATTTAATAACTAATTAAGAAACGGCTACATTCTGATATTCCAGTAAATTTTTCACAATTTTTGGTTTGTTCAGCCAAAAACTAAAAAGATATGATACATGTTATGTTTCGATATTGATATACTGAGTGTTTTATATTAAGAAACCATACATTTCAATTTTCTGCCAAGCTATTGCCGTGCTATAAAATGGAATAATTAAAATAGCCCACTAATCACCGAATTAAGTCGAAGCCAATTTGGCATAATAAGACAATTTTAAATGCATTGGCACTATTGCCAGATTTATACACTTTTTTTTTTGAAAATAATAAGTAGACCTTTCACTTTTTTGATACCTACTTCAAATACCCTTTGTATTTTATGAAATAAAACAAGCTTATTTAAACACCTTATAAATATTTTTAATTAATACGTTGCGTACTAAGGGTGCAAAAAAAAACAAAAGAATAAAAAAAAATTCCACACTTTGCTATCAAATATTCAAGCTCTAGACATTGCAAAAGAACCCTACTAAATTACTAAATTATATAAAATTTTATTTATTTTAAAGAAGTTTCCTTCAAGAAGAAATGTAAAATAAAATATTTAGTTAGTATCTTGTGGGTCCCCCCCTTTTATTGATAATCTCCTGACACCTTCGAGGCATTGATAAAATAAGATTATTTATAAAATACTGTGGAATGTTTTCCCACTCTTCCCTAATTGCAACTTCAAGCTGGTCTAACGTTTGCGGTGGATTTGCTCTTCCGCGTAATTTAAATTTTAAATGACTCCAAACATGCTCAATTGGATTGAGGTCTGGAGACTTTGCCGGCAAATACAATGTATTAATTTGGAAGGCTTCCAAAGTCTCTATAACGGTTCTAGCTCGGTGGGGCCTTGCATTGTCATCAGCTAAGATAAAATCGTTTCCAAAATTATTTGCAAATGGTAGAATGATATTTATTAGACATTCATTCCTATAAATTTCGGCGTTGACAGTCCCACGAGTGATAAATAATTCTGTTTTGCCATTTCTCATAATACCCCCGAATATGGTTAAACCTCCGCCACCAAAGGCCTCTTCAGCAGTCATATTTTCTTCGTTATACCTTGTATTCCTTTGGCGCCACACCGTTATTCGTCCATCCGAATGATATAAAGTTACTCTGGATTCATCAGTAAATAGACAATTAGACCAGTTATCCAAATTCCAATTAATATGTTCCGTGCACCATTCGAGTCGGGAAGCTCGATGCTGTGGTAAAAGTCGCACACATCTGGCTCGTTTTCGATTCCTGAAAGCAACAAACACGGTTGACAAAAGTAAGTTGTCTTAATAAGTCATTACTAGTAGTAAGCTGATTATAAAATAATAAAATTATGAAGCACTTGGGAGATATACGTATAAATACGATTTTTCCCGATTTTGTTTTTATTTTTTCCTTTATAATAAGTAGTATTAAAAATTACATATTTATTGTCACTTCTTCCCCTTTACAGAACCTCCGAAATCGTTTAAAATTTTATCAATTTTTAGACTGCATATTAATTAGCACCAAATTACGGAATTTTCCCTTAATTTAACAAATTTTGTATCTTTACGGTTTTTGAGATCCTACCTCTGCATACACTCGAGTTTGTAATACCCTGTATAAAACCATCCATTTAAATCTCAAATAATTCATTTAAGTAAATTTTAATATCTAAATAAGTATTTATTTATTTACCTAAGCCCGTTTTTGTTGAGTTTTCTTCTCACCGTGGAATTGTTTACGAGAACACCTGTTTCTGCTCGTAAATTTGAATTAAACCAAGAAGAACTACGTAAGGGGTGAATTCTAGCTTGTCGAATCAAGTTACGTTCCATTGGGAGAGTAATTTTCGGAGGCCTACCACCACTTGTTCGGTATCTGTGAGACCCAGTTTCATTCATCCTTTGTTGTAAACGGGTTATCACACTAGGGTGTACATTGTATAGTCTTGCAACCTCAATCTTTTGCATTCCTTCATAAATAAGCCTCAAGCAATTTTCTCTTTCGATCTCGGAAAGTCTTCGCATTTTTTACATTTGTATTTAGTCTGACAGATTACCAACGATAAACATTCAGTTGACATGGCTATTCAATTATGTCATTTATTTTTTCATAGCCGCCTTGCAGGAAACTTCTCTAAATAAAAGAAGTTATTTATCACGGTTTTTTGCAATGTATACAACTTAAAATTTTGACAATAACGTGTTCCTAATAAGGGCGGATCTAGGATGATGTTAAGGGGGGGGGGCGAAAATAAATAAAAATATGAAAAAACGTGAGGTTGCAAGACTATTCAATGTACACCCTAGTGTGATAACCCGTTTACAACAAAGGATGAATGAAACTGGGACTCACAGATACCGAACAAGTGGTGGTAGGCCTCCGAAAATTACTCTACAAATGGAACGTAACCTGATAGAACACACCCCTTACGGAGTTCTTCTTGGTTTAATTCAAATTTACGAGCACAAACAGATGTTCTCGTAAACAATTCCACGGTGAAAAGAAATCTCAACAAAAACGGGCTTAGGTAAATAAATAAATACTTATTTAGATATTAAAATTTACTAAAATGAATTACTTACTTGAGATTTAAATGCCGCTGTAGGATATATACAGGGTATTACAAACTCGAGTGTATGCATAGGTAGGGATCTCGGAAACAGTAAAGATATAAAATTGGTTAAATTAGGGGAAAGTTCCGTAATTTGATGCTAATTAATGTGCAGTATACAAATTGATGAAATTTTAAACGATTTCGGAGATACCGCAAAGGAGAAAAGTGACAATAAATATGTATTTTTTTTATTACTACCTAAATAATTATAAATAAAGGAAAAAATAAAAACCAAATCGGGAAAAATGGTATTATACGAATATCTCCCAAGTGTTCCTTAATTTTAAACAGCTTACTACTAGTAATGACTTAAAGACAACTAACATTTGTAAACCGAGTAGGTATGTTGCTTTCAAGAATCAAAAACGAGCCAGATGTGTGCGACTTTTACCACAGCACCGAGCTTCCCGACTCAAGTGGTGGACAGAACATATTAATTGGAATTTGGACAACTGGTCTAATTGTCTATTCACTAATGAATCCAAAGTTACTTTATACCATTCGGATGGACGAATAACGGTATGGCAGCAAAGGAATACAAGGTATAACGAAGAAAATATGGCAGCTGAAGAGGCCTTTGGTGGCGGAGGTTTAACCATATTTGGGGGTATGATGAGAAACGGCAAGACAGAGTTATTTATCACTCGTGGGACTGTCAACGTCGAAATTTATAGAAATGAATGTTTAATAAATATCATTCTACCATTTGCAAATAATTTTGGAATCGATTTTATCTTAGCTGATGACAATGCAAGACCCCACCGAGCTAGAACCGTTATAGAGACTTATTTATAATGTGTTTAAATAAGCTTGTTTTATTTCATAAAATACAAAGGGTATTTGAAGTAGGTATTAAAAAAAGTGAAAGGTCTACTTATTATTTTCAAAAAAAAAGTGTATAAATCTGGCAATAGTGCCAATGCATTTAAAATTGTCTTATTATGCCAAATTGGCTTCGACTTAATTCGGTGATTAGTGGGCTATTTTAATTATTCCATTTTATAGCACGGCAATAGCTTGGCAGAAAATTGAAATGTATGGTTTCTTAATATAAAACACTCAGTATATCAATATCGAAACATAACATGTATCATATCTTTTTAGTTTTTGGCTGAACAAACCAAAAATTGTGAAAAATTTACTGGAATATCAGAATGTAGCCGTTTCTTAATTAGTTATTAAATAACGCCCTGTATATTCAATAATAAATGCATTTAAGACAAAACCTAAAAAACCGTTTCGACAAAAGGATTAATTATTTTCAAAAATTCTCACAAAACTGGCGAGCTTTCATTATTTTAGATTTGACAAGAGATTCAAGGAGGGAGTGTACGAAATTCAACCAAAATATTAATTTCCAATTTTGTTATTTCTCTTTTACTTATGTTACACCATGTATACATTGCTCCTATGAATATGATTACAGGCATAAATACCCATAATAAATCAAGTGACCAATGTCCGACTAATGTACAGGGTGTCGTGTTGAAGTGTTAATAATGTAACGATGTCGTTTTTTTCGAAAAAACCCTGTATATTGAAAACAAGTGAAGATACGACAAATCGCTAGAAATTGTTTTTTTGCATCTTGCCAAAGATCATTTTGGTCGAAAAAAGAAAACTTAAGAGTTGCTGTAACAAGTTCTCGCTCTTAACAAACATTTAAAAAAATAAGACGGTGTCATCTCACACCCTGTATAATAAAATGAAACGCACTTTGAAAAAATACATAATACTGGGCTTTTTTTCAAAACATATCTCCATAATACGCTGAAAACCGTAGCCCAATATCTCTCATCTCTGAAAAGCTACAACAATTTGAATTTTACCCAAAAATTTTAGAATTGCAGTTATTATGCACAGCAGTTTATTTAGAGGATGAAAAACAATATTACCTGGGTTTAGCTGATTTTGAAACGTTTATGACTATCCCCAATATAAAAGAAGGATATAATAAATTTTATATAGATAAAAAAGTAATTGTTATTCCCGACGGAACTTATGACATTACAGATATAGAAACATACATAAGAGAAAGTATAGAAGATTTATTTCCGAATGAAAAAATTTTTTTTCTTTTAAAAGCAAATGTTAATACTCTAAAAACTTTTTTAATGTGTAGTAGAATAATTGATTTTACCAAGGAAGATTCGATAGGAAAAATGTTGGGTTTTAATAGCAGGATACTAGAAGCTATGAAAGAGGAAGAATCAGATAATGTTGCAAAAATAACTAAGGTGAATGCTATTTGTATTGACTGTAATATTTGTGTCGGTTCTTACAATAATGGTAAACCTGTTCATATTATTCACCAGTTTTATCCAACTGTAGCTCCAGGGTATAAAATAGTTGAATCTCCTTTGCCCATTTTGTATTTTCCAGTTAGCGTCAAAGCAATTAACAATATAACAGTTAAAATAGTTGATCAAGACGGAGAACTTATCAGTTTTAGAGGAGAAACTATAACAGTAAGGTTACATTTACAAACAAGTGAAATATAAAATGGTTGTTAGATATAATAGAGCCCTTGGGATGAGACTTGCCCCTACCACTATCAACAAAGTAAAAACTTATAAAAAGAAAAAGCCTAAACAACAGTTCAGTATCAAATCCAACACCAACAAGTTAAGACGAGATAATCGTAAATTTCTCACATCCTTGGGTTTCACTGTTTTAAAATAATGAACATATTAAACGTAAACGAAAAGCTTTATGTAGACAATTCCATCGTCAGTTCTGAGCTTCACACATATCAACCATATATTTCTTCAAAATTCGATTACAATGATGAAATAAGGATCCCAATTCAAGAACTCGATGCTTACACTCTACCATCAGATAGTTTACTTTATATCGAAGGAAAATTAACTAATACAGAAGGTAAATATAAGAAAGAATTGCTATTTATTAACAATGGTATAGCCTTTTTGTTCAGAGAAATCCGCTATGAACTAAACGGAATTACTATAGATTCAATAAGAAATGTTGGATTAGCATCAACCTTAAAAAGCTACCTTTCTCACAATACCAACGAAAGTTTAAAACTGGAAAATGCAGGTTGGTTTCCACATCGGAAAGAAGGTGATACAATTTTAGTTGATAATGATGGAAAATTCTCCGTATCCATACCACTAAAAATGCTTTTAGGATTTTTTGAAGATTACAGAAAAATTATTATGAATATGAAACAGGAATTGGTTCTTATTAGATCAACTGATGATTTAGATGGTGTTATTTTCAAAGAAGATCCGGCACACCTTGTTACTGCTCCTGACACTCCATTGGTTACTTTCGATAAAATTTATTGGAAAGTTCCTCACATTCTAGTTGATATGCCACAACAACTTGCTCTATCAAAAATATTAGAATCAAATAAAGATATATTGATAGGATTCAGGAGTTGGGAACTTGTTGAATATTCTTCTCTAACCGAAACAACCCGTCACACATGGCCGGTAAAAACAACTAGTAAACTAGAAGCTCCTCGTCATGTTGTGATTGGCTTTCAAGAAAACAGAAAAGGGAAAATTGTTAAAGATATGAGTAAATTTGACAATATTACCTTGTCAAATATTAGAGTATATTTAAATTCTGAAAGATATCCTTATCACGATTTGTACTTAAATTTCGAAGAAAACAAATTTTCTGCTTTATACGAAATGTTTGCCAACTTTAGACAGTCTTACTATGGTGTTCCAAATGAACCCATTTTTAATCCTGAACAATTCAAAAACATTAGTCCTATTACACATATTGATTGCTCCCATCAAAAAGAAACAATTCAAACGGGATCCGTAGTAATGAGAATTGAATTTGAGACACACAATGCAATTAAAAAAGATACTTCTGCTTATTGTCTTATTTTACATGACAAATTATTTAGCTACAACCCTCTTACTAAAATTGTGAAACAATTATAAACTTTATCCCCACTATTTTCATATTTCGATTTAATTTAAAGAAATTTTCAAAAGCTTTTAGTTTTAATCATGACATCAAAACTACAACTACAAAATGAAAAATTTATTTTTAAAATTAATCAACTGAAAGAAGAAATTGCAAATTATTCAAGTAAAAAAAGTCTCATTAAAAAATTTGCTGCTTTGAAAATATGAGATTGGTTATAGATATTCAAGGATTCAAAGATGAAAAAAATAAATTTATACCGAAAGAGCTTGCAGCTTTTGATGGTTATGAAATGACTCATTACATTTTTAAAAAGCCTTTTCCAATGGAGTTTCTTTCACCTGATTGTCACAAGCAGGCGGTATGGTTAACGAAAAATTATCATTGTATACATTGGAATAATGGATTTACTCCATTACATCATTTCCCAAAAATAATTGAAACACTTACGAAGAAAGCAGATTTTGTTTTTGTAAAAGGAAGCGAAAAAAAGGATTTTACACAGAAATATTCTAAAAAGCATGTGATTGAAATAGATGAACAACCAGCGCTAAAGCTAATGGAACCAAAATGCTTCTATCATTCAAAATCACCTTGTATGTGTGCTTTGACAAATATGTTATTTTTATATGACAATTGTTTTATGAATGAATAAAAATATAAAAAAAAAACTTAATTACCTTTTTATTTTGCATTAACCAACCATGATTGAATACAATTAATATGATACCTTAAATCTAATTTTCTAAATTCATTTAAAAGTTCATACTCATTTTTATATTTTAAATAATCATTACAAAATTTAGCGGCTAATTTACATTGTTTCATTCGATCTATATTATTAACATATGCTGACAAATCTTGTGCTTCTGCGTCTTCTTCGCCTACAATTGATAAATATTGGAAGTATGCAGCAGATATAATAAACTCTTCATACATTTCAGTAACCATTTGCTCCATTGTAAATATTATTAAATTTATTCTTCCTTTTCAATTTCTTGAAGAATAGTATCCTCGTCAATAAATTGCTTCAAGTCTTTTAAATAGTAACCAAAGCCAATATCTTTTAGATCTTGAATAAGTTGAAAAAAATTTAATGTTTCAATGTATTTGTTGCAACAGAGGGCAGCCTTTACGAATTCCTCAGATTGATTACAATAAAAGTCTATCCACTCCGGACCACTTGCCATACAATATGAGAAATAGGTTTTTGAAAGATTACTAAATTTCTCCTCTAATAATTTAACTGCAATCAGCAACTCAGCCATTTCATTTATTTAACATAATATTTTAAATATGTAGGGGGACGTCTCTTGCGAATAGGATTAACTTTCTTTGATAATACCTGTTTTTTATCTTCGTATAATTGAAACATCTTTTGGGTTGCAATAATAGCAGGTATAAATTGGCAATCTTCTCCTATAAATTCTATTAGGTGGCTTAATTCTCCTACAAAGTATGATTTCCCAAATGTATTGAAAAACGTATTAAAGCTTATAATTCCTTCTAAATAATCATCACAACAGTCAATTGCTTCCAAATAATCTCGTTTCAGTGGATAAAACAGCTTGGTGCATTCATCTTTCGAAATCACTTCAAAGAAATTGAGATATTTAACTTTTAACTGTCTGATAGTTGTAGTTAATTTTTCGCGATTACACATAATTCACTTATTACTTGACACATTTTTTCTTTTTGTTTTATACAAAATTGGTGGAAAAATTCAAAAATAACTTTTTACGCAACTCGAGCACAGCTTAGTAAATGTGTCTCGGCATACTAAAATGATCATGATGCACCTATTTATAAGACTTAAGAATGCAAAATCAAATGTGGGAGAACAAAGAGAAAAAATTAAAAATATGATGCGAATGAGAATAAAAGGGGAGGAAGTTAAGAATGAGGGACATGAGAGAGAGGAAGAGGAGGAGGAGGAGGCGCTCCCCTATTATAACTACTCATAAACCACAGCTTATTTGGGACTGGTAAACGAGACATATATCAAAGGTAAAGTAAATAACAGCATAACTAATAAATTGACCGCCATTTTGTTCCTTCATGTTGAATTCGTACCAGTTTATCCGTATATCGCATTTAATTTTTCAGCAGGTCAATTAAATAAGATCTTTTTACTTTGAGTGTTTGGAGACGTCTTAATTCCGTAGCACAATTTTATCAGTTTATCTCTATACCTCATTTAATTCTTGCACACAGTTTGAAATTAATTTAATGAGTAGATTTTCAAGCTGATTTTTTAAATAATTTTTTAGGCCGTCCGCGCCATTTTGATTTACAATCTTTGACTCGTACCAAAACATTACAGGTTCATACCTGTGTAAAACTAAATTGAATAATTAATTTTTTTAATAATTATTATTTTTACATTTCCACCAACCGCTATTTTGTTCTGCCATATTGGATTTTTACTAAAATATTGCTATCCCCACATAACCCTTAATTTTTGACCAAAATTTGAGGTTAATCGGGTAAGCTGTTTTTTAGCTGTGCTGCGAAATGACGGACAGATCAACAAATAGAGAAAACATATTTTTTTGGCACATCACTAACGCGTGAAGATATGTAAAACCTAGGATTTTTTTCACGATTACAAATATTTTATTTGGCCACCATTTTTTATTTTAGCTAAACTTTTCATTATATTGGTTCCGTCATCTCGAATTCATACCACCATTTTACCAGCTACCTCTTTACCACGATTAATAATTATTGCACAAAATTTGAAATTAATCTATTAAGTACTTTTTTAGGCTGAATTTTTAAATATTTTATTAAGTCCCCATTTTGTTTCACCAAAATTTTACCAGCTGATTCCAATGTAATACTTGATTTGTGTGCAAAATTTGAGGTAAATTCGATAAACGAACGAACAAACATACCGACGGAATGGGAAAAGTATGTTTTTTCTTATGTAGGAACCCTGAAACGCAAACATCAAAATAAATCTAGGAGGATGATTTTTCACGATTTCAATACTTTTTTTATACGAGGGAGTTAAAAATCAGAAACAAAGGTTAAAAAAAGAAAAAAGTTGCAGAAATAATTAAGAGTCCTTGTCAAGAAAATACTTCACTTATAAACGTAGGTAAAAATACATATATATACACATATATGCACACAGACACACATACACCTCCTTCTGGAGCAACCAGGTAAAAAGTGACAAAACACAATCGAACTTTTTTTAAATTTATTTTTGAAACTCGATTTTACTTGCTTTCACGGTATGCCGCGCGCGCCGGTACGTTGCCGCTGGCTCAAAGTAAAGCAAGTATTTATTGACCATAACTCCGATTAGGCTAAATCTAAAGTATCTAGGAATACTAAAGTGACCATAGTGGATAGTCCAGGAATGGGAAACACTGTCCTGCATGACCCAACATCCTGCAAAATGTCCTGCATATTTAGTAGTTTCTTAGAACAATAGTAACTAACACAAAAATGAACCAATATAAAAATGGCAGCTATGCGTGCTAGAACAAATAGAGCAAAAAAATCGATGTTAGTAACTCCACTTGAAACAATATTATTGACCCGGAAATCACTAATGCGCATAGATTTTTACCCATCTTATTTAAGCGCCAACCCATTACTTCGGTTAATTCTCGTTTTTAAAAAAAAATTTGCATATAAAACTTGAAGCAGCTAACTACTCTATTACTATTTTATTTCTATCGATTTTATTTCTATGCAGGGTAAGCCACAAACAGGTGGCAATAGAAAATTTATATTTTTGTTAATTGAAAAACCTATATATTTTCATTTTTGTTGAATGGTTTTCTTAAAAATAATTAAAACCTGTTGCATGAGCCTCTAACGTGCTAGACAAGAATTACTATTTTCCAAGGCTGGAGCAATTTTTATTAATTTGTAGAAAAACCGTTCAGGAGAAGCCCAATATCAATAAATTCTTTTTGATAAGTTCTCTGGATATCCGTATAAATATACAGGATGTTCCATTAAAAGAAATGGTTTATTTTTCAATAACGAAAATTAACGAGTGTGGTAGATTTAAACCAATTACTCTGTACCCCGCTTTCCGTATTTCCTATGTAAGTATACTATTTCTGCACTCAACTATACATAAAAAAGTTCCACTTTTTCCCATATATGTAAATGTACCACAATCGACATTTTTTAGAAAATTAGATGTTATTCTTAAGCCAAAACAAAACTTTTAAAAGTTTTAGTTATTAATTTCCACTATTTATTTGTAAATACAAATTTTAAATTGTCCTGCAGTGGAGCAATTAAAATATAATCATTTTAACCTAGAAGAAACATTTCTTCGATATTGTTTTTATCCAATAACAATAAATCGTTTGGAAGATACAGGGCCGAAATAAAACACTTGGAAAATAAAAAAAAAATTTCGGCATAAAATTAACTCTATGACACTTTGCAAATCTAGTGATACCTTTCATAGTCATAAAGAAAATCCATCAAACTATTAAGACTACGGAATGATCGAAGGAACAGACACATATATACAACCGAAAAACATTACCTAAAGTTGAGTAAAATTGCTGTTTCTCTTTTACCTTTTCACTATTTAATTTTACCACAGCCGATTCTAACAAAAATAAATCATAAAGTGTATAATAAAAATTGATATGCATTTTTTAGAACATATCTATTACAAAAATCCCACAACTTTAATATCCCAGTTTCCTAGTATGTACTAAGTCTTAATCAGTGCGTAATATATATGCCTCTCTTAATTATTTTCCAAGTATGTGTTGAAATTCCTATTTGTTTATGATTTTATTTTTTAGACATATTGTTACTAATTCTATTTATTTTTCTTAACTTTGGATTTTATCAGATGATCGTCTACTGTATCATTCGATTCGCTTTTGTCATTATTTATTTCCAGATTCAGGTTTTCAATTTTTGACTTCATATATATATATATATATATATATATATATATATATATATATACCTATATACATAAACATATGATTTTGTATCTTGTTCGTCTTCGACAGCAAGCGAAATGTTACTCTAATATTATGTTTTAAAGTCGCTTTAAAATAGAATGTTTGCGCCAATAGATTATTGAATATGTACATATTATATACAACATACAAGACAATTCTTATAAGCCTGTTCCAAGAGACCCGACGTCTTACCTAGAAAAATCAACAAAAAATAAGATAAAAAGTTCACTAATAGACATAGAAATACAACACAAAATCATATCACGAGAAAAGCTAGAAAAATACTTTACGAATATTATGCAACCGACTGTATAAAAAGCTGACTCATATGTAAAAAGTTCAGAGCATTTTACCCGAATTATACGAGACGTCATTCTTGAAAAAGACGACATCATAGAAAGCCTAGATGTTAAATCATTGTATCCTAACCTTCCTATTGACAAAGCACTGGACAAGACTGCAATGAACGAGGATTTTTCGGCCCATATAATACAACTGTCAGAGCATTGTAACGGGCAAATGTACAAATAAATAGACGGAGCTCGAATGGGATATACTTCGAGAAAGAAGCTCTTGAGAAAGCAAATCTGAAGCCCAAAATTTGGCTCCGTTACGTGGAGGACATATTTATCATATGGCAACACGGTAATACAGAACTTGACAACTTTCTAACTCACGTAAATTCAATAAATTTCAACACATGCTAAAATACAATTTACGCTAGAGTTAGAGGAAAACAACAAACTCCCATTCTTAGACGTTCTGCTTATAAAACGGGACAATGGACATATTGACTGCACTGTTTATAGAAAACCAACAAATACTGACAGATATTTGAATGCTGGATCACACCACCATCCAGCACAGAATTTGTGCCGTAGCCAATACCCTCATATCTAAATCCGTGCGAATAACTAATACACAAACGAGACATGATGAACTTAATATAATAACTAGTGTTTTAAAGAAAAACAGTTACACAAAGCATGCCATAGATAAAGCCATTAATGAACAGGGTTCCCGAACAAACAGCAAAAATTATGAACCCGGACGGCAACAAGTAGTCCTACCATTTGTAAAAGGTACCACAGACCGTATTGGCAGGATTTTTAGAAAACACAACAGTAAGCCAGAAGCAACTATAGGTAAACTACTTGAAAATCCAAATCAAGATAAAATAAAATTGAAAAACCACGGATTATATAGCATCCCGTGCCAGGTCTGTGAAAAGTTGTATGTTGGGCAAACAATCAGACGAATATCAGCAAGAGTAGGAGAACATAAACTCAGCATCAGAAATAAACAAACAACCTCCGCCTTATTTTACATCATTAGAAAACAGACCACAAAATATACTTCGAAGGGTGTAAGGAGATTACCAATATAGAGCACTATAGGACCAGAATAATCCGAGAAGCCATAGAAATAGAAAAACCAGGTGATTTAAATAAAAGGAAGAATCATTAAAGTTACCAGCAGTATGGAAATCAATCATATATAAGCCAAAAACCACACACATATGATGATCGGAGTGCCGGTATTTTCCAGAACAACGCAAGGGTAGACAGAGACGAGAAGCGATATCTCACTCTTCACTAGTTTTCATCGTATTAAAATAATAACGTTTCCGCCTCTTGAAGAAGAGTATTAAATGTGGTGAAAACTCAAAAACTCAGAGAGAACTGTTCGACCCTTGCAAGTTTCAAAAACGTTCTCTTCGTCCTTCATTCATCTTCTCTTGAAGAGAATTCCATACAGAATTATCTAATTGGTTGCAGTCTGGATAATTTGGGACCATTTATTTACCTCAACAAACGAAGGATCATTGTACGCTAAAAATTGAGTTCCAATAGCTCTGTGGAATGAAGCGCTGTCTTGTATTAAAACGTAGTTACCATACGGATATAAACGTCGATATTTCGGGAAGCAATTAATTAAGAAGATGGGTTATGTAGTTGTTTGCGTTGATTTTAATCTCTCGATGGCGGATTTTGATGTATTGGAACTTTTTGAAATGACTGGTTAACTGACTTTGATTTGAGGTATCAATTTAGTGTGTAATTATCAGATGGTAGGGATATACAGGGCACGTAATGAAGTGATGTAAAATGATCTAAAATATTTGACGATCCCATTTTAACCAGAAACATGCGGTTTAATTATCGATTACCGAAAGTCGATTTTTTTCGGTCTAGTATGAAAATGCAAAAATGCAGTTTGCCCTATTTTTGAAATTTCTCTTTTTTTCAGATTTTTTTTGCTGAAAATGGTATCTCGTCTTTTTTTTGTTGACCTTTCGATTCGAATGTTTTTACGTTTAGCACAATAAAGTGAAATGCTTCCACGAAATGTGCATGTTTGATTTATACAGGATGTCCCCAAAAATTGCGAACAGTTATTGAAAATAAAAATGCCGTTTTTTTGCGGAATTAAACTTTACGTAGTAGACTTTGTGTAAAATGCTCATAATTTAACAGGTTATTTATAATTTTTTGGTTTAAGGGCGTTAGTTACCCGACGGTTTAAAAATGTTTGAGCCAACGTCCTTCTTAAGAAAGATACAGCGTGACTAAGATATTTTAGTCATCTGAAAAGTCGGCCTTTGTTATTGTATTGCCTTAGTGGCTCTAGCTCCATCTTAAACAAGGATTTTTTATCAAACGAAATTACCAAAATATTTAACGTATTTAGCATTTAGAATAAGTTTCGGCAACTGTTTTATTGAATTCATTATCAATCACAACCAAGTTTAAATAAAAATAATAATTTTAACAAATAAAACACTAAAATAACAATAAATACAAAACAAAATTTTAATAGCGGGTTCGATCACCCATATTGAATGCCATTCTACTCTAGACATTGCTTTCATGTCTGAAGATCTGGCGGGCGATTTCATTCTTTCTCATACTTCTGTTATTCTACCTTAAGACCTCATTTACAATGTGTGCTCTGTGGGGTCTTGTTGGCGTTGTCATCAAGAAAGAACAACCTCGTTCGTTTACATTTGAATAATAATTGATTATTCACATGTAAACGACGTACAATTGTCGATTCTGACTTCTGTTGACTGACTGAAGTTCATTAATTTTTTTTTAATAATATTGTATTAAACGTCTTTTACCTTTTTATGTATGTAGATGTGTTGTTACGTCCTATATTTCCTAACCTAACCTAACCATTATTGAAAATGGACAGAAGTTACGGCCGAAACGTCATAATAAATTAATAATAAATGACTATTAAATAGTAATTTTTAAAATCGAGGACTATATCCCAAGAACCGACAACAAACTATATATATAACAAACAAAAACTGGAATATTTTGACCATGTCGGGCCACGCCCTAATAAGTACGATTTCTCCTCGCACCTTTAAGTAAAGTAAAAAAGCGTATATGAAAGCTAACATGACCGCCAATATTCTTTAAAGGTCAAGGCCGCAGAAGAAGATTCCTTTATCTTTAAAGACAATCGAGAAAATTGATAAAAACCGGGCTATCCTCAGCAACATAAAAAGAGCTACGACGACTGAAGTAGCCCAATACCTACTCTTAATTTTTAATTTTAAAGAGGAGTCGCTGTATGGCGCAGGAATGATAAAACTGTTCACAGTTATGTAATTAAGCAACCAATATTTCTTTAATTGCAATGGAAAAAATTTTTTGTTTTTAAATGTTCTTTTTACAAACAGATAATTTATAAAAGACCACAAAAATATTAAATAATAAATTTAAAGTGTTTCATCGTTTTTTAACTACTACTTTTAGGGAATGTTTCATATCGCTAGGTCTACCCTATAAATTAAAATAAATTTGACGTGTTTCACCGTTTTTTGAAATATTATAAATAAATAATTATAGCTAATTTTTTGTAAAAAAAAATGTCAAAAAATATACCACATCAACAAAAATAAAACAAATGTTGCAGGGATCATCTAGACTAACCCTAAATAAAAGAAAAAATTGCATTTATATTCGGCATAAAAAAAATTAAGTATTTTTTAAGAAAACTGCTTTTTTTTGTTTTTACATAATTGTTTATAGGACCCGTCACACCGCGTTATAAAATGACTTTGGTTACATGTTCCTAATTATTTGCTAGAATGAAGTTCTTGATGTCTTTATCAAAAGTTCTCAGGGGTACAACCTAATCCTATGACTAGTTTTTAGGATACAAATTGTTAAACTTCAAATTACATTAAATACACGGGAAAAACTGGATAACACAAATAGGCTTTTCAACATATTAAACATATAGTAATTTTCAAAATAGAGAAAAATTTAATATAAACATAGGTCCGCAAAAAGGCTTTATGTTACTTGAAATATGTTTTAAAAAATTATTTGGTGTCGTCGTGATTTCTCCATGAATTTTGTATAGGATTTGAGTAAAGTTTAGTACCCGATATCTTAAAAACTAGTCGTAGGATTAGCGTGTAGAACTCTTGATCAGGGCATTGAGAAATTCACATCATAAAATTGGAAAAATTGTCCGAAATCCATTTTCCATAGGCGGTGTGAAAAGTCCTATAAAAAAATTTTCTAAACGCACTTTTTCACTTTCATAAAATTTGTTTAATCCATTTTAATTTCAACGTTTCAATGAAACCAAAATCAACTTTTGTTTTTCTTAAAACTTGAATTTTCTGTTAGTTGAAAAGTACACAATTTCGCCTTTTTAATGATACCCAATATTTAGGCAACACAAACAACAGACTACTGCAAAAAGCACAAAATTTAAATTTCTGAAAAAAAATTACCGAGTCAACAGGCCAAAATAGAAATAACAATTGATCAATAAACTATAAAATTCTCATACACTCTTTAAACTAGGCTACATCAAATCCTAAGAAAAGTTAGGGTGGGTGGGCACTAGTTTTTCCTGAAGCCATTCGCTGGCTGCTAAGTACAATGTTATAACGATGTAAAATAAACAACATCAACACCTAGTTAAAAACTACAGATAGAAGTTTAAAAATACTCAAGAGTCAAATGTCAACTTGACAGGTAAATATAAACTAAATGTCGGTCATTTTTGGCAATACATTTTGGCATCTATGATTGGTATTACGGTTAGTGTTTGCTTTGCTAGCTTGTTTTAACGTTTCCTTTCCATCATGGGATTGACTATTCTCGACAGGACCTACAGTTTAACGTAGGTTCCGAATCACGTTCCTCGGATATTCTTGGTCCCCAGCCCACACTCCACTCTCGAGCTGTCAACTCTTGGGTTACGGTTTAGCCTTTGATGTTTATTAAGTGATCTACCGACTGACAAGTGTGCATCGACATCAACAACTCCTATCCACCCACATTCGGCGTCAATTTGCGTGAATGGGCTGGCGCGTGAAGTAACTATATTTTACACTTGTCTGTATTGGATTTTATTATCACTAGTATTTGCTGAATACTTCGTGCACCTACCTAGGATTCGAACCCAGGCCCGCCAGACCAACATTACGGTTAAAGTTACCAGTAATATGTTGCGATTGTTGTCCAAGCACTTTGTAGAGGGAGGGTTGTATTCATTTATTTCCATTTTTTACATCTCCACATAAATAAAACTTTAGGAGACCTAACCGGCCAATATATTTGGCCACTGTTAGAAAATACTCTTTCGCCGAAAGTCTGTCCTAAACATATTTGCACATCCCTGGAATTATGAATGGGAATCTTCCTGTCGAAATCACATATTAGTTAATTAATTAGATAGAACCAAGTCTCTAGTTGTAGGTATTTTTTATTTTTTCAGCACCTTAAGAGTGGTCCTCTCCTCAGGGTGAATTTCTGGAGACACGCACCACAACTTAGGGTCGTTTTTAAATTGAAACGGGCTTGCGGACTGTCACTGGGATACACAACTCCCGGATGACGCTCTTTTTCTGGAGAGAAATCTGTCTTTTAGGCTCATGAGGGGATTTAATGATTCACAATTACACTGCATGTCCGTAGCAAACAATTTGCAAATCACGCAGTTGGTTTTTCCCTAGGGGGCTGGCCTAGAGTCCTTCGCCATTCCGTATTCCTTGAGTGAAACCTCAAGGAGTGCTGGATTATCCGTTTTTAACTTTGGCATATCCAAAAAAGGGATGGGCACAGGGGTAGAAACAACACCGAAAGTCGAGGAGCTGTCTTTTTGGTCTGTCATGTCACAGCGCCCGTTCAGGGCACCTGCCACCCTTTTAATTCCCTCAAAATGATGGGAACTATCCGGAGAATGGTCCCTAGAACCCTTTACCTCCTTTTTAGAGGGTCACAATAAAGGGGGTGAAAGGGCCTCAACCCTAACTTACGTTGGTCTGGTCGGGTTAAGCCTAATTCTATTAATTGGTATTCTATTGGTTAATTTGGAGTTTCAAGAAGAATGTTTTCATGAATGATGATTTTCGGTGGACACTGAGCCGCTTACCCATGGGGCGGATAAGTTTTCCCGTGTTTCTGATTGAACCTTTTACGTTGTTTTAGGGCTTTTGACTTTACGCTCATAGTAGTCTGGTGTAAAATACGCGTTCTTTCCCATGGACAGCTAGCTGTGTCGGGGGCATGCGACTTTTCAAACGTCTTATCTGGAGGCGGCGTTGCTGCCTGTCCCTTAAAGTACGCATCCGAGCTCACTCATGATTATTATTTACATTTATATAGTATGTTAAACTACATGGGTCTCCATCGGCCTGTAGTTGGCCTGCATAATGTACCTGGGTTGTGGTGAAACTCACTGATACACAAATTTTAAAATACCTAACGTTTATTGGACAACTTCTCAAAGGATAAACTCAACTTCCAGTCTTTACAATGCATACAATATTAGAAATATTTAAATCACATTAAAATAGAATGCAAAGGGTAAAATAATTCAGAGAGACATCCTTTCATGACCAGAGTCGGACTGCCACTGCCGACAATACCGTATCACCGCCCCACTTAGGCGGTGGTCTCCGAGTTTGGTCTACAAAGTCGAACACAACTTTATTTTAACATTGGTTTTGTTCATTTGTAAGTTTTGTGTTTTTTTTTCATTTTATTTTTTACATATTTTAAAATACGTATTCGTTATAACAGTAATACTTAATCATCGTTGCTTAACATTTTTATCTTAGTTAAAATTCTAATAACTATTTTAACCTTTTAAACAACATTTCTTAATGTACGGTTATTTTATTAATAAATTGGTAGCATTTTGACTTTGTAATTCCTTTAACTTTACTTGTAAGTTCGCTTAGTAATGAACATTACATAAATATAACAATAGTTAGTCTCAATTCAGATCACAATTGTTCAATCTTAGAGCTAAATAAACATATTTACACATGGTTAGGACGTCATTTCTTCTCCACTCCTGTGGATATTGGGTCGAGGTAAGAGTATCCTCAAAACATTAAATAACGTAAAAATGAGAAAGTTTATTGATTATCAAAATTTTAAAATGTGTCAGTTTTTTTGACATGTAACCTAGTAACTTTAAATATGCAAATTTTTAAAAAAAATGATAGTTTGTAGCGATACATAATATCTATAAGCATAAGAAATTATATCATTTACCTTAAGTTTTTATAGACACATATTGTACAAACACTTTCATTTTTTATGTGTTCAGATTATTTTTCAGTTGCGAAAAAGCCAAAAAAGATTTTTGTTTGTCAATCTATACGCAACAAATAATCTGAACACATAAAAAAATAACATTATAGATGGCTACAAACTATCATTTTTTTCATATCTAGGTTACATGTCAAACAAACTGACACATTGTAAAATTTTGAAATCAATTCTTTTCTATTATTTAATGTTTTTCTCTTACGATCGGCGCACTGATGAGTCCCGATAGGATGAAAGTGTTTGTACAATTACTATGTGTCTATAAAAACTTAAGGTAAATGATATAATTTCTTATGCTTGTTTAAATAATATTGTTTATATTATATATCGAAACATTCCGTAGACAGACTAGTCTACATGTTGAGGTATGTAATTATATTAAAAATTTGCTTCAATTAATTTAAAGTTAAATATTTTTATTCAGTTGCGAAAAAGCCAAAAAAGATTTTTATTTGTCAATCTATACGCAACAAATAATCTGAACACATTAAAAAATACCATTTTATAATCTCGTGTGTCCATTCTCTGCCCACTTGAAGCATATCATTTCTTAAATCTATGGCCTCTGGAACTCCGGTACCTGTAACCCAACCATCAAATGTGAGTTTTGCTCCCGCCATCTGTTTTCTTAGCTCCGGTAATACATCACTGAGTTTTTTGCTGAAAATGTAGATTGATGGCCTGTCCTCTCGGCTTAGAAAACCGCTCTTTACGAATGTGCGCAGCCAATGTCTTTACCATCCCCTGGCTTCCACCCAGCCTGTATAAATCACAACCAGTCAGCACATTATTCCACTGTTGCCGCCGGGGTTTGGGTAGCCCGTCCACCAGACTAAGCTCGATCACCGCAAATGGACTAATTACCGCGATTTCTGCAATGAAAGTCCTATCCTTGTAAGACAGAGGGCATTGTTTTGTCTGTCCTGTCCAATTCTTCTTCCATGTTCGGCCAACACAACATCTGGAAAAGTTCTGGTATTATTTGCTGTATAGGACAGTGAGTGGGTAAATGACAGAGATTGAAAGCATCTTCTTTCACAGAGGCTAGAATCTATATTTTTTTTCTATAACCCATTTTAAAAAATATAGTCGTTGGATATTAGTAGGTTTTATTCCCCTGTTTTCGGGCCTGTTTGCGTAGGTCGGACATAACACGGTCCAATTTTTGCACGCCTATTATTTCGGTTAAAATTTTTAAAGCTTTGTGGAAATCTAGACAGTTTTGATATTTGGATTTTCCCGTAGCTAATTCGATAATCGACAAAGAAGTAACAGTTTTTAAATTTAGGTTTTCCCGTAGCTAATTCGATAATCGACAAAGAAGGGTCTACAAAATTGTCAAAAATTGCAGCGACTTGTACATCGGTTTGAGTTGCATATTCCCAAAGTG
Source organism: Kuschelorhynchus macadamiae (assembly GCA_030620095.1). Lineage (NCBI taxonomy): Eukaryota > Metazoa > Arthropoda > Insecta > Coleoptera > Curculionidae > Kuschelorhynchus > Kuschelorhynchus macadamiae. The sequence continues at coordinate 35,444 of JAUTXW010000374.1, forward strand.
ATCTCTGGGGTTCCCGGGGGTCTAACAATTCCCGTCCTAGCCTCACGCCTTTAGATACCATGTTCACCTTAGGACTGGTTCTCTACTCGGGGTGAATCTCTGGAGACACGCTTCACACCTCAGGGTGGTTTTTAAATTGAGACGGACTTGCGGACGTCCCTGTACAATACCGTATCATGGCCTCTTAATATATGATTATAAATAAATTCTCCAATTAATCAATTTCCCAAAATACTGAAAAAAAACATTGTATTTAACTTTCTAAAATTAATTAATTTTGAGGATAAATTAAAGCAAGGTGCCAGCAACTTCGTTACTTTTAATCTTTATGGAAAAAATATTATCAAGACATAATCGATTTTTTACCCTAAATTCCGCTCCACACAATTAATTCAAATCGTACGTATAATCTTCGCTGTTCATGCAATTGAGGGTTTTTTCTTTTAAATCAATCATAATTAATATATCACAAATTCAGGCATATACCTTTAAAAAAAATTAAATTGGCAATAAGTTTTGAAAATCACTAAACTTGTTCTATCGGATTTACATAAATTTTTTGGTTTCACAACTTTTTCGAATGGTAGCTATCTCATTTTCAAGTGTAAACTTCGTAATTCCAAACGTTGTGAAACCAAAAAATAATAACAATACAAGTCCGACCGAAAGGGTATAGTGAACATTCTACATTACCTTAAAACAAGTTTTGAAAATATTTTATTACATTCAAATACTTTATAGACAATAACAAATGCAGAACGAACGTTAAGACAATAGTAAATTAAAAAATCGGTAAATTTGCTTTACCCCGAACTTCCCTCGTTATAAATCTTTCCTTTTATTAGGAATAGTGAAGTTTGACCCAATTTAGTCAACAACTCCTAGAACAAAAGAACACTTTCGTTGCCTCTAAAATTGCTCTGACGTCACGTTCTGTAAGTAAACGATTAACGAGTTTTTGATTGGCTACCAATAAGTGGCCGACGGTTATCTTTGAATTTTGTTGCCGCCGAGTTCTCTTCGCAGCAGCGTTGCCAGACTGGTCAAGTATTTTTTTTCATACCAGGATCTGTATTCTTTTTATTCAAAGATATTTTTTGGGAATATTACCAATCTTATTACTTCCCTCGTAAAGAGTAGTATTGCAATCAAGAAAAAATCAGAGATGATCCAATATGACGAAACAATATGGCGACCAAGTTAATTGTTTAAAAATATTACTGAAAAGCTGCCTATCCAATTTATCTCAGGTATTAGATACATTCAAGATGTAGAACAAAATGGCGGTCTAATAAAACATTTTAAAATAAAGCCTACCTCCGCGTTTTAGCAATCATAGATACCGAAAAAATTGTTAATAAACGGAAAGATTTACATTAATGGAAGTTAGGGAAAGAAAATTTACCGATTTTTTGTCTAAATATATTTGAAATTTCAATAAAGAGCACAGCGTATTACATAATTAAACATCATTTATTTCCTTTAAAGGCGGTAAAAGTTTATCAACGTCGCACTACGTCTCAGCAGAAATTCTCCAATCTAACCTAGTCTTTGTGTTTGTGTTTTGTGCCGGCCAGCTTTTGTAGTTGATTTATGTAAACTTCTACATTTCATTTGTGTTTTTAGAGGTTTTTATTTAAATAGACAGTGTAGCATTATGCCATATATGTGTTGTGCGCCTTTTTGCAAAGGAAACTATTCCAAAGACACTAAAGCTAGAGTTTTTTGGTTTCCTCGGGACGAAGAATTACGGTTATGGTTAAGTGCAATCCCCCAAGACAATTTTGTTCCAACTGATAACAACCATGTGGGTTTGTGCCATTTGGAACCCGAGGATTTTATTCGGAGAATTTCACAACAGGTTTCCTAAACGGGTGAGATCGTTAGTTAAATTAATTTTGTTACGGTTAAAAGAAACTAGCGTACCTACTAAATTTCCGAACTGTCCAAATATTTATCAGAAGGTGTCATTCAGAAGAAGTAAAGACGATAAACCTAAATAACTTGATGAAATTCGTTTACAACAGGCAATTGAAATAAGTAAACATGAATATATTCAGCATAAAAAACTAGTGAATTCACAAATTTTGAAGAATCTAAGATACTATTTCAATGTTTTCGGGTTAATGAAGGATGGTTTTTTATTAATGACAGTCTTAAGATGACTATATTTAAAGTAGAGCATTCTCCGGGCCCTTCTATCACTTGGACTTTTGTAATAAATAACGATTTACAAACTGTGACATATCTGTATGGACAATCCATAAGCATAAAAGTAGATTCACTGAAGACACCATTTTTGACAAATAATAAATAACAGATAAGAAATTTACTTGATACAATTGATAATTCAATGACAAGTCACTCATTAAACTCCGATCATGACAGTGTAAATTCCGGACATTAAGGCTTAACAAAGTATTGATTTTTATGTCCAATGTTTTTAAAAACCAAAAAAAAATTTAAATGTTTTTTCTCAAAAATCGATTTTATCTGCTTTGATGTATAAATATCTCTTAAAACAAGGACATTTCATTTATTTTAAAGGATGCAGTATGCATTTTGTAGAAACGGTTGTTAATATCTTACTTAGTAGTATTTCAAATACACTTATAAAAATTATTGTGTCAAGCAAAATGATCGAATGAGTAAAAGCTCAGGTAAAAGAAAACTTAACGTTTATTTAAAGTGATGCGGTAATTAATACTTAAGTACTTATAGTTTTGTTTCTACTTGCATGTAATATTACACTACTTACGACATAATTAGGTTTTTATATTTTGCGTTGGCAGAATACTTGTACTTGTAGATTATAGAATAGACAACAATCTGTAAACTGTTTTCTAAATAAAATAAATGAATAAAGAGATGCATATTAAAAATATTATAATTTATTGGGTTAATTAACTTTTGCTGTTTGAGGATTAACAGGTAACATAAGGTTAAAAATATATTTATTTCAGTATATTTTTACTGAGATTTTTACCGTACCTTTAAGGTACTATATACCTATACTATAACCAATAAGCTTGGTAATAACTAAACTAAAAATATTTAAACCTTAATAAGTAGGTTACCTAGACAATAAACGTTTTGTAACTATAAATTTAGAACTTGTTTTAAAACTTAAGTTTATACTGTTTCCACTTGAATATAACATAAATAATCGCATAAATTAATTATTTATATCGTCACCCGGGAAGAAAAGTTACATAACTCCAAAAGCACTGTTTTTTATAGACTACGATTCAAAATAGTTATAATTTTAATGTGTGACTAAGTAAGATATAAGTAGATAATGCCACTGTTCTTTTTTTGTAATAATGCTCCAATAAATCAGTCTTCATTGCTTGATTTAATTTTAAATGAAATGTGTTGGCATCAAACCATTTTTCATGTTTTTTAAAAAAAAATTCGACTTATGACATTTTTCTTGAATAGAAAATTCAATATTATGAGATAGACCAACTATTAATACAACAGAATAATTAAAAATACTTTTTATTGAACAAACACATAGTACCAAATAGCTAAGTTATCTTACAAACTATTGTAAAAATGAAAATATGATGTTGGTATGGCCTTCTTTTCAGAAATTCCTACTCTTTTTTTATACAATTTTTTCAACAGTATCTTGTCCAAACTACATGTAGATTTGATATTTCTTCTTGTCGTTTTTTTCAAAATATCAAGTTGCTGAAACTCTTCTTGTTGGTAGCTAGTTTTATAGAAAATGTTTCCCAAATTTTCCTTCTCTACTCTCAATACCCTTATTTCTGTAATCTTAAAACTTTCACCTTCTCCATTTTTAGACGTAGTATTCCATCCAATCTCGGCAACTAAAGTTTTCAAATCAAAAATGTCATTATGACAAATCTCAGTGACTTTATAAGGGAGACCAGTTTTTTTAGCACACCGTATTAGTGAAATGTATTGTTTTGGAGTATAAATCGGTCCAGATTTTTTGGCTCTTCTAATTTGTCGTTCTATAACAGAGTGGGCATTGTCACCCTCATTTTCACTGTGGCCTGATATCAAAAAATTATGTGTAATGCTTCTGATATGGGTACAATTTGATAACATGTACATGTACATGGCAAATAAAAACTTATTTTTTTGTTGCCCAGCGCAATTGTCGGAAAAAAATACTACATCTATTTCACTGTTGGCTTTTCTTTCCAGATCATCAAGATAGCGCATTATGCATGACCCGATTTCATTTGATCCTCGTTGGGCTTCGCCTTCATGCCATACAAAACACTGAACTTCGTTCGTTTTTAAATCATATACGGTGAGATTGAAAACACTCAACTTTGAAACGTAATAAAATGATGAAGGTTGACCGGAAGGACAAGGAAGTACAGCCTGTAGTTCAAAAACCGCATCAACTGTATCTTGTGAATTTTTGACTCGTTCCTTTTCCTCTCGAGCTAATCTTGCCTCTTTCAGGTGAATGTCATGACTTACTTTTAATTCGGCTTTTTCTTCATCTTTTGAGTTGGAGAATCCGACACAAACTTCACACTGGTCCTTTTTGGGTATAAATAATGAGATATTGAATTCTTGATTAAAAATTCTAGAATACATCATGTAGTTGCAACAGGCTCATTATTATTTTTACACTTCTGTTCATAATTCCTATGAATGTCGGCTAGGTATTTCCCGCCTTCTATGTATTCTCCTGATGTTCCAGCTCGACAATAGTGACTGGGAATTCGAGGAATAGAGTTTATGTGTGCCCTTATACCGTCTTTAACTGCTTCATCGATTTTGTGATGTTTACCATGTTTTCCCCTGAAATCCATAGATATAATATTGGCAGTAAAATGAGCTCGTTTTTCTAAAATTGTTCATATTGGTCTATCACCAATAGATAGTGTTGCCTTGAAAAACGTCTTACATACTTGAATTTTACGCTTATCAATCTCGAAGTAGAAGGCATTATTATGACTACGACTGCGAGTTGCATTCTCTTTAACATACCTGTACTTCGGCTGAATCTCCGTTATGTTCGATATCAAGAAGTCGCGTTGTCGTTGTAGCTCTCCTAAAGCCCAATAATCTTTGAATATTAAACGCCGCTGATCCTCTGTAATTTTGCCGTACATTTTAATCTGCATTTATCGCTGCAAGGTGGCAGTAATCTTTTTTTTTTTAACTTTTTTGGAAGAAGATGAAGACGTATATGATACACCACAATTTCTTGCACGTTTCGCCATATTTTTCTGCCATCCATCTGGGTTTGCCACACGTTTTTTTCCTTGTTTTGTGTTATTGCATCCATTCTTTACTTTTCTCATATTTTTTCCGGTGCTGATTTTAGGAGTAATAGACTTGCTTTTCGTATTCATGGTAGTTCCTTCTTCACTAGAACTTGAACAAACATCCGAGTTATAGTTGGGATCGGCGACGCTGTCTTCCGAATTTTCTATAAAAGTGGATATTGTGTTAAACGATGTAGATGGCTTAAGGGACTTTGATGATTTAGATGAACTGGTCGAGCTATCTGAATCAGATGAGCTCTCTGCACTAGATGAGCTGTCCGAATCACACGAACTATATGAGCTTGATGAACTACAGCTATTTAGACCCATTTCGCCTTTGTGCTGTGGACCTGAAAGAAATATATAAATTTGTCTCTAACTGATTACTGTCCAACGATTTATTTTTTGTCACTTTATTAGTAATCGCTGTTTAATTTAAATGTGCTTAGTAATTTATTTGACTCTAATTTCACAAACAATGTAAAGAAACCTTACCTGATGGTTTTATCTCACAGCTATTTTCTGCTGAGCTTGTTAAATTTTTCACATGTAAATTAATAGATGTTTGTTGATTATTATCATCTTCTGCGTCGATGATTGCCTGATATTCTGTGTTATCGGAATCGGTCTTGCATTGCTGATCTGTGATTAAATTGCAAATATTATATCACTGTTAAAAGAAGAATTTTAAAAAATCATACCTATGGATATATAGTGTTTGATTGCACTTGGCGCTAGGCAAGTTGAGCTTGAAGTTTGATTATGTTTGGAGTCTAAATTATCGTGTGTTTGTCTACAAATAATATTTTCTTTCGCATCAATTGGATTTTGATCCACTGCTAGGGTCAAATTACACCCCGCTGTATTATTTGAACAGTAACTAATGGAATTTCCTGTTTGACCACCATCGTTCGACGCTGGATCTGCTTGATCTTCTGCTTGATCTTCTGCGTTATTTTGGATCTCACGGAGTACATTTGTTTTTGCCAATTGGTAGATTAAAATCAAATTATATTTTGCGTCGTCGTTATTTGAACAGTAACTAATGGAATTTCCTGTTTGACCACCATCGTTCGACGCTGGATCGGAGTACATTTGTTTTTGCCGGAGTACATTTGTTTTTGCCAATTGATTAATTCTGTTCTCCTTGACATTGTGGCGTTCTGAAAGATACAAAATTACGATTTTTTTTTTATTAAAGGTATTTATTTTGGTACTTCTTAAATTATACTATATGCAAAATTTCCATCGGATATTTATGTGGACGTATGAAAAAAGTGTTATTCCAAAGTCAATTGAACATTATAAATACGCTCTGGTGATGGCGGCTTCTACAATTTTATTGAAGTTTACCGCGTAGCATAAGCATCCGCTGATCTAACATAGATTTAATAATTTACATGTGTTTTTGGCGCAAATTTTTAATGGGAAACAACGAAGAAACTGTTAGCTACTACAAAATATTATCTGTGGGTATAAAACCGCATACAAATAAACTTTTTATAATTCCCAAAAAACTTGCGTTACCCATTGATCGCTTTGTCGGCATCGCGCTTTGACTTTGAGGTGACACCGTAGCTGGCAGCGGGCGTTGTTCAATTGACTCTGGATTTAAGTTAGTTTAGATTTTAAACCACTTTGCTAGTAGACATACATAAACGTAAATGGAACTACGAAAAAGCTCGCGTTTTCGTCTTTACTTCAAAAATAAACGTGCTTTACAATCTTAAAAAAAAACTAAAAACCATGAAAAGAGCCTCTTCTGGAACTTACACAAAATCAGATAAAATATAAATTAATGAAACTTTACCAAATTAGTGAATTACCAATAATTAAAATTAAATTGCAAAAATTAGGAACCCCTATCAGTTAGACTTACCTTTACGAGAAAAGTGTCACAAAACAAACAAACAAACTTATGCTTGAAAAATTATAACATAAAAACTGTCACTTGTAGAGTTAGATCATTTTCGTCATTACACTTGCACGTCAAAAGTATCACAACACGAAAAAAGTCGGTTTTCTTGTCAAAACAATAACACAAATACGTACACTTTAGGAGTTAAGGAGTTTTACTTCTTAAACCTTCACATGAATTCATTAAAATATGCACGAAAAATGTCATAACTATGAAAATGTCACTTTTCTTGTTAAAATAATTTTATAAATTTAGACAATTTTGGAGTTAAGTCATTTTATTTGTTAAACCGCGCACGGATCGGCTCACGGGCATGCTTCAACTAAAAATCTGACGTTATTCTCGCCTGACCACTGTCGAATTCGGGTGGGGGAAAAGTGACACATGTGCGTACTGGTGGCGATATTGAAATAATTAAGTAATGACGTTTTTCTAGGACAATCTTCATTGTATTTACAATCTTTTTTCACAAAAAAGCCAAAATGTAATTTTTTTGAGTTATGTCACTTTTCTTCCGTAGTGACGATATGCATCTACATTCTTATATATGGCTGTTTTGCATCTCAATATCTCTATACGCCTTTATTGGTGTATTGAAAATTGAATTAACTCTGAATTACTGTTTTATTTGTTTCCAATAATTAAATCTAAAGTAAAGATCTTGCTTAAAAACAGTAATAGTGTATGCCACATTTGCGCATACCTTCACCTACGACCGATTACGTCACGTCCCAGCACTTTGTCCTTGTGTTCTAGGAGTTGTTGATTTAATTCATTACATAGTCATTACTGTTTTTTCAAATATTTTTATTGAGCGCTATTTTGTTCCACCATATTGGATTCCTAACAATATTTTACCAGTTTCTACCTATACCATACTTGATTTCTGGGCATCATTTAAAATAAATTCAATTAGTAGTTTTTACATTGACACACACGGCCAGTTTATTACGTCATCGCGTCATGTTGAATTCGTACCAGTTTATCACTAAATCACATTTAATTTTTCTGCATAATTTACAGTGAATTGAATAGGATTTATTAACGTTAATTTTTTAAAAATTTATTTGGCCGCCATTTTGTTCCACCATCTTGAAGTACCACAGCTTTGCCAGTTTATCTCTATAACACCCTTAATGCTTGCACAAAATTTGAAATTATATGTAATAAACAGTTTTTTCAGGCTGATTTGTTAAATAATTTATTAAGCCATTATGTTTTGCTATCTTAAATTTATACCAAAATGTTACAAGTTCGCTCTTATGTAGCACTTGATTTTTTGCAAAATTTAAGGTAAATAGGATAATTAGGTTTTTTAATAATCGTGTTCCGGCATATTGGATTTTTACTAAAATATTACCAGGTACATCCCCATATGACCCCTAATTTTTGACTAAAATTTGAGGTAAATCTGATAAATAGTTATTAAGTTATGCCGCGAGCAGACAGTCAGACGAACCGACTGACGGAACCTATAAAACGTATTTTTGGTATCTAGGGACGCTAAAACGTAAAGATATGTAAAACTTCAGAAGGTGATTTTTTCACAATTACAAATATTTAAATTGGAGGCAATTTTCTTCTGCCATCTTTAATTAATACTGCGGTTTTTCTAGTTAATCTCTATACTACAATTAGTTACAATAAGATATTTTATTAAGTCGCAAAATTGTTCCGGCATCTTGGATTCGTACCAAAATTTGACCAGTTATTTCCTACATAATACTTGATATTTGTACAAAATTTGAGATAAATTGCACAAGCAGTTTTTTAGTAAAAATTTTTTAACACTTCATTAAGCCATCATTTTGTTTTGCCATATTAGATTTTTACCAAAATGCTACTAAGTCATCACCACATATGACTCTTAATTTTTTATCAAAATTTGGTAATCGCGTAAAAACATTTTTTAGCTATGACGCGAACAGATAGACCGACGGAATTGAGAAAACATGTTTTTCGGCATCTCGGGACCCTGAAACGCAAAGCTCTGAAAAAATCTCGGATGATGATTTTTTAACGATTACAATACCTCTCTTTTACGAGGGAAGTAAAAACACTTTAAGAATAATTTCTTGCTTATTAAGCTTACCTACTGGATTTATTGACCCATTTTTTTTATTACTAGTTAAATATTTTTAAAGGATTCACCAAAAGTATCATTTATCGCATTTTGCGAAATATCTCTAACTATTTTATTTCTTATCCTTTATCTGATATAGGCGGAAATGATAGCGTTATCTTTACAGGTGTGTTAGCACACATATATTCATACATTCATGTAGCACATTTTAACCAGACAAAGTTGCAAAATATTTTATATTCTATACTTCAGCGATTTTCAGAGTAAGTGACCAGTGTAGGTAGAGCTAAATTCGGATACTTAAAAATGCCCCATGGAGGACCAGGACATCATGGAGGTCCAGGATATCATGGAGGACCAGGACATCATGGAGGACCACACGAAGGCGGACCGATGCATTTTGGACCACCAGGTGGACACCACGGAGGACCCCATCACGGAGGTCCACCACCATTCGGCCCACATCATCATCCTCATGGCGGACCTCCCCATAATGACCCATGCTGCTGCATATGTACTATTTTGTGATTACCGATAGGTTTTTATTTGCTGTCTTATTTAAAACTTGGAAGATTTTTAACTAATATAATATGATTAAGCATATTTCAGCAATATTGATACATTGTTTATTTAATTTTTTACTGAAATATATACCGCCCGAATTTCTTGCTTTTTTATGTTTTAGATTTATTATTAGGAATAAAATAAATACCCTTAAAAGCCGCTACGTAAGCAATAATTACTAAAATATTTTCGATTTGGAGAAATGTAGACCTGTATTTTTATTTAGAGGTTTAAAAATTGAAAATTAATAAAGCATAACTGAATTAAAATGGTATATATGAATATGTTTAGGATATAAACTCGTTATATTTGCATACCAAAGATTTTATTTTGCCTAATTAAACAATGTTAGAATGATAGAAAAAATGCTAACAAGAAGAAAATTTTAAAAGTAATAAATAAAATTATTCCTCAACGTAATATTGGTTCAAAAAATCGGTAAATTCGCCTTTAACCACCAACTTCCCTCGTACAGTATTTTACTACGTGCATATAGCGCTTTATTTAAATATTATAAACTGTAATTTTTTTTGTTTTTAATTAATTTATTATTGTTTATGTTATTATTATTATTATTTATTTTTTATAACATTATTTATATATCTATAAAAAATGTCCTTTATTATTTTCCTCTATAAAAAGAAGACTTTATTCCAGGAAAAAGAACTTTATACCGAATATTTAAACATTTTATTATGCCGCAATTTTCTTTTACCAAATTGGATTCGCACTAAAATTTTACCGGTATATTCCTGTTTCATACTTGATTTTCGTGTAAAATTTCAAGTCAATTGGATAGGCAGTTTTTGAATTTTTAAGGCCGCCATTTTATTCCGCCACAATGGCTTTGAGATACAAAAATTTTACCAGTTTATCGCTATGTTACACCTTACTTTTGTGCAAATTTCTAAGTTTTTCCGATAAGTGCTTTCTTAATAATAATTTTTTTGTATTTTGTGAAGCCGCCATTTTCTTCTGCCATATTAGATTTTTACCAAAATGTCACAATTCTCAAACCCATATGACCCTTGACTTTTGACTAAAACTTAAAGTCAATTTTATAAGTAGTTTGTGAGCTGTGTCGCATAGAGATAGACCAACAGACTGACGGAAATGGGAAAACATGATTGGCAAAAATCTCGGAGAGTGATTTTTCACGATTATAATACTTCCCTTACGAGGGAAGTAAAAAGGGAAAGCCTCCCGCAATAACTGACGATCATAGCTAAAGCAATTTTGTTAATAAAATTTAAAAAAATATATTTATAATTAAAAAATACGTTTGTGGAATGCCACAATAGACTGGGACATCTAGCATGAACGATTCACCAAATGGTTTATAAAATAATTAACGATGCTTTTAAGATAAAAGAGAAAAGTTACATAACCCTAGCAATAGAGATAAAAAAACTTAATATTAAGAAAAAGCCCAACAATAATTAATCGTGTAGATTTCACACCAGAACTTCATTAATGACTAAAGCTATCCCTTTTTTTTAGGATCGTCAATCGTCTTTATCATAAATTAACTTTACAATTAATCACCAATAATACCAAACGCTATCAGTCCTAAGGATTTTTTCTCAAACATGATTTTTTTTAAAAGGCACACGAATTATCGCCCCGGATAAGCATCTTCTAGGTCTACAAATACCTTATTGTTCTGATACTAATATATTGATAGATAATTGTAATAAGTAACAGACTTTAATACACCAAATACTGGATTAAGAAGTTAACAAGAGTAACTCAAAATGCCGATATTTTGTTAAGTTCTGATGTAAACATATAAAAATGATTTTTTAAAATTAAAAAAAAAGAACTAATATAATAATAAAAACATCGAATATTTTTAATTTAGAACATATTTTTGGACTAGTGAAACGTGCACTAAACTCCACTAAGAAAATGCAGATCAGTGTTTAGAATATTTGTTGTGATGATTGTGATCGTAATAAAAAAGTTCATTCTAAAATTATAATCCCTTTTAGGACAAACTGTAAAATCAATAAATACTTACACAAAAACAAAAAAAAAGTAATTTCCTTTTATTTTTTTACAAATTACTTTGTAATTATTTAGAATTTTGTAAATTTGTTCATTTCGTTGACACATTTTGCCGCTTTTCAGAACCAAAGTACCTCGAATTATAGATATGAAATGCAATGATTTAAAAATAATTGTTGAACATTTAGAAATGATTGTTAAAATTGATAAAAACAACTTATACAAACACAGTTTCGCCGAAAACGAACCTATGCCACTCCCTACACGTCGTGAAGTAGGTGTGCGAAAACTGTACTTAATTTTTTGTGACATTAAATTTAAAGTGTAAAATTTTTAAGTATAGAAAACCTTACCGATTTACCTTCCGTGCATTTTAATAAATGGGTTTACTGTTAACTTATAGTTGCTGCAGAATACGTTTTTCTTTTTTAATATAATTATTAATTATTAGTTATCTTTTGTTTATACATTTAACAATAGCACATTTTAATTTTTTTTGAAGAGGATGCTTTAGGTTTTATTCATTGAATTTTTCACAATGTGGCACCTTTAAATATTTATTGTCAAATAATGTTTGTCACAATATTTAAAATTCTCCTACGAGGTACAATAAGATACTGTTTAAATCCACTAATGAGTCACCCCTCTCAGTACTTCTCATCTAAAAGAAGAAAATCAAAGATAAATCAACAGTTTACTGGAAAAATAATCAAATGAGAACAATAAACAAACATTTACCACTTACCTTTAGTATAGTAGGATCATAGCGAAAAATGTATTAATAACAGGCATTCACGTCTGGTAAATGGCAGTTTTACAGAACAGCATTCAGCAAAATGGTGCATATAATTATAATTCTCCTCTTGTCGATTCAAAATTAATTTAACAGACTACAGAAACTGTAATCTGATGACAGTACTAAAACATTTTGTATCAAGTCACGGCTTGGTAGGCGAAAGGCCAGTGAACAATGAACATTTTACTTAATTTATAAATGGATGAAAGTAGAAGTAATTAAATATGTGTATCTTACCAACCACGATGGGAACCATCGTCTGGCGGCTTTGCGATAGACCAACAATGCGGGACCGTATATTCATAAATTGCAAAAAAAAGATTAAATTATATAATTTACTGATTTTTCGAGAAGTGATTATTAACATACCAATAAGTAACATGTGAGAAAATAATGCCAAACTTTTTTATAAAACAAAGGAGGCGTCAGATGTGGTCAAAGTTGTATTTTTACAACTATTATTTAATATTGAGGCAGTCCACAAATTTTATTTTATAGGATAGAAAATAATGCAATTATAACATTTTAAATGATTTAACTGAAACACCAGGATTTGCTAAAAAAATAAAATTTCACAAATATGCATTAATTGAATATTTTTAAAAGATATTATATAGATATATCATGCTTAATTACATTCCACGTGACTGAAAAATGAATTTTGTCAATGTATTTGACGTTTAATCAGTGTAAAAGAAAATATGAATTGATTTATTTTAATTTATCATATTGTGTATATCCAAATGTAGAATACTCTATCAGCGAGAATTTTATTCACATAGCTTCAAAACCAATATGTCTTATGCAAAAAAAATATAACTAAATTGTGGTATTTATATTTTTTAAAATGTAAACGCGACCAATAATCTTGTAAATTAGAGAAAAAAAAAGTAATGTAATATTGGTTGAAATTTTGTAATATGGATAACATTTTTATATAAAAAAATGCAAAGGACTTAAAAAATACACCGAATAAAAAAATTCTCTTCTATTTTGAAAATTTAACTTAAAAAAATTTGTAGTAGTGGTGTAGAAGGTACAGGGCAGTTTTCTGTGTTTTTTCTTTAAAAATATAATCCGAATCCTATTATTTTTGATAAGCAGTTTATTTCCGGCATGGAATTTAATTTTTTAGACTTACGTCATACCAAAGAAAATAATAGTTTACGCTTAACAAAAGTCATCTAATGTAAAATGCCCAGATCCCGTTGATGGATCTTCGCTTTTCAAGCCAGGCCCCATTCGGCATTATTCGGAACAACGCGCGACTTTGTCAAGTTTCACAGATGCTTATAGTTGAGTTTATCGATCAATGCATGAATTAGATGGAAAAAGCGCTGCGTTGTTTCGGCAAAATTCTCTAGATTAACATTGCAGCTGTTTATTTGTTTATTTATCACCTATTTTAAAATAGTCTCCAAGTTACAATATATATTTTAAAAATATGTCCGGGAATATATGTCAATATTTTAATTGTTGGGCTAGCCGAAGAGTCGACAAAGTCAAAATGTTCCTGTTTCCATATAGAAATGGACTCTGCTATTATTTTTTTTGGTATTAATGCGATTAAATAGAGCAACTGCGGCGCGCGTGTTTTGAAATAAACGAAGCAACGTTGTGTTCTGTTCTGCAGTAAAAGTAATGTTCACCCATTGGCGGAAAAAATATTGATTAATTATAAATGCAAGCATGCTTATAACAAATAAATATAAAAAATATTGCTTTAGACTAAATACTTATCATTCTTTTAGGAAATAAAACCTTGCTTGGTTTGGCACTAGAAATTCTAAAATTTCTTAAACATTTATGTCAAATGCATTTCACGGACTTAGATTATAAGTTGGAAAAAATTATGTTTAACATCTACTGCAGTACCAATATGGTGTTATGAATATGAAGAGTCAATTTTAAAAGTAAAAACACCAACGAACACTTATTCTCAATGCAAGCATTACCCCATTCATTTACCCACCTCAACCCCAGAAAATTTAATAAGGAAACGGATGAAGGTCGAAAGTGACATTAACCAAAAAATGATCATGAAATTGAGGAGATTACCCAAATGCCAGATATCCAAATGACTACAAGAAAAATAACGAAAACCAACGAAAATTCATTCTCAACGCAAGCATCACCTCAACCATGTACCCATCTCCACTGCAGACAATTTAATAAGAAAACTGATGAAGCAAGAAAGTGACATTAACCAAAAACACGATCATGAAATTGAGGAGATTACCCAAATGCCGGATATCCAAATGACCTCAAGAACAATAAAGTTAAAAAAACCATATTAAATTTTAATTTTCGGAAATAAAATTTAAAAAAATATTAATATTTTAACAGAAAAATTAAATGATCAGTTTAATGCCCTTCTTATATTTTCTTTTGTTTTGCTAAAAAAAAATATATACATATGTATATATATATATATATATATATATATATATATATATATATATATATATATATATCAATTATGTTGACACAAATTAACAATAAAGTGGTAAAAATATATTTTATATTGATTGTCCACTGGCAAAAAATAAGAATAAGTTGCATAATAGCCTCGCAAGAATGGCATAACCTATGAAAGACGGTTTTTATTCCACGGCTAACTTTTATCAATATAATTTTTGATATCCCGGTATGTATAGATACAGGGTGTGCCACGTTCCACCCGCCCTCCTTATATCCGGTATATTTAAGATATTCAAACTTTTTTCATTTGAAATCTAAATTAAGAACTTTTTAAATGTGTTCTACATTTAACATAATCTAACCACAAAATATTTTTTTCAAGTCTGGTAGATACCTTCTTTATTTGACCAATGTAAAGCTGGAATTTTTTCTAATCAGAATGTGATGCTAAAAAAAAAACAATTTTTATAACTGAGAGAATTTGCACTGAAAATGTTTAAAGTTCCGAAATCTCTCGTAGTAAGCGTAAATAGGTATAGTCGAATGCGGTCTTATCGTGTGGGTCCAAAGGTCACCAACAATGACGTATAAAATGGATAGACTCAGCATTCCCCTAAGGAACCGCTCAAAAAACAGGTCAGTCATTGTTTGACAGATTTTGCATGAGTGGAAGAAAGATGGACTGATCTCATAAACAAAGTATAGAGTAAACGACAACAAGGGTCCCAGCATCACGACCTGACTCACCAGTGGCGTAGTTCAGCAAATTCACTTTTAAGAAGTTTTCTGTTTTATCATCAGAGTTTAAGGCGGTCTCTTTAAATCAAATTTGATTTTCCTCCTTTTTTATGAAGTCAACATCTGAAGTTCTCACGCTGTTTAGAGTTTGAATGCTAGCATTCATGTCGCTCTATTAGTTTGCGGGAATGACATATATCAGTTTTAAAATAAATTTAATTCTTTTGTATTAACGGTGAAAAATAATCTATTATTGAATTTAATGAGATTTTCGATTTTACACTCGTCGTTTTGTGAGAACTTTATATATGTGGTTTGAAGTTGCCAATGTTAATAATCTTAATTAGGTCTGTTCGCTTAACAGAATATTGTATACTTAATATTCTACACCAGAAAAGCAAATAAGGATTACCTGCACTTTTTATTCTTATAAAATCATAAGTCTATTTCAACTAATCTGGGAACTGAAACAGATTGAAAAGAAAAACAAGGAATTCAAACAATATAATTTATTCCTTATCCAATGTGATAATATATGCTGAAGAAATTAATATACACACTTAATTAATATACGATATAAAACATTTATTAAATTTTAAGTACATGCATGCAAAAAATATCAATATAAGCCGAGAGAGCTTGTAAATAAAAGTGCCCTAGAGATAACAATATTTTCCTTGTACGGGGTGGCCAACTAAGAATGGACGCCGGCCATAACTCGCTAACCGTTAATCATATAACTTGGGGGAAAAAAAATTATTAGCTAAATCGACTAAGAGAAATCGCTGGAAAATATTTTGAAGTTCCGCATATGGCCGCTAGGGGGCGCAACTGTTATGGTCAATCAGAAAAAGGGCTGTTTCTTAAAAAATATTCATGTAAAGGTATATTATAAATACTGCCATCGTAAAGAGTAGAAAAATTGTGATTTCTTTGTTAAGGATATTTTGCTCTATCTCGTAAAATGTAGTGGTGGGGGAAGGTCAAACATGTTTTTATTTAAATGTCAATAACTCCGTTATAAGTCAACGGAATTGAACAAACTAGGTCTCGTTTAAAAGAGCCCATCTTAACTAATAATCTGATGTAAAAAAAAAATCCGATTTGATTTCGCCGTGGTAACTAGAGGGCGCTGATTGACATCACAACAATTATTACGCATTATTTTGAAAATTTTAAATAGCAGGCTATATCTCTTTTAACACAATTTAATAGAGGAGGAAATTCTCAATAAGTCAGTGCAAATTTCAGCTTCCTAACTTTTTTCAAACCGGAAATATAAATAAAACAAATATTAGGGCGCTGGGTACGCAACATCTCCCTAATCTGTATGGACATAGCCTACATCACAATAATTCAGTAATAATACCACAGATAATATTCAACGCAAATCGCTAAAAATTATACTAATGTTCTGAAATAACCACCAGGTGGCGCAGTAGACGTTAATAAGCATAGTTTTACTCGCAATTTTACTTTTCTCTATATTTTTTTGTAGTTTACTCTATTTTTAGTAAGTTAGATATTATAAGGTAATAAATAAGAAAAATCCTAATATATTCGACCGTTGCAAATCTCCGTCTTTCTTAAAATCGACAATTTATGCACAAGAATAACAATAAACTAAAAACATAGATAAATAATAATTCCTTAGCAATTTTCTGCTACATCAAGCAAAAAAAATAGTAGGCTGTGAAAACAAAATTGAAAGTAATACGTCAAAAAATAAACAATAGTTTCTTGTCAGTGCCTTTTAGTTGCTATTTATCGTTCTTGAATTTCCTAATAGTATTGCTATCATTTCGCGTTTTTGTCCGAGATTTTCGTGTTTTTTGAGTTTTTCTAGTTGCTGTTGTTCATGTTATTGTTGTAGTTCGTATTTTTCTTGTTCAAGATTTGTTATTGTTCGTGTTGCGTTGTGTTAAGAACAAAATGATTTATACAAATCAAGAACTATTCGACATGATAGGTGTTTATTTTGAATGTTTGAGAAATGCTACGGTTGCTGCAAGAGTATATGCGCAGGAATATCCGCAGAGACGCCACCCAAGTAAAAAGGTTTTTCTTCGAGTGATCCAACGTTTGCGAACCACTGGAAACGTGCATATTCCCGTATACCGCAGACAACGCAGAGGACGCACCGAAGAGAATGTAATTAATGTGCTAGCGTATATCGAGTTTAATCCTCAACTAAGTACTCGAATTATTGCGCTAGACCTAGGAGTAACGCGAACCACTGTTCAAAATATACTCAAAGAGCACAGGTAAGCAACGACATTGCAAATATAAACTGGACATATTTTTTAACAAAAGTCACGTGATTCTGATGTCACATAGGTCTTTAAGCCTGGAAAACCAATAATTTCCTGGAACATCAATTAAATATCTTCATCTTGTTTTAGGTTACATCCATATCACTTAGTGCTGCATCAGGAATTGACTGCTGCAGATTTTGATCACAGACTAAACCATTGTCACTGGCTTTTGGGTGTAATCAGGGAAGATCGGCAATTTCTGAGGCGAATATTGTGGACCGATGAGGCTACCTTCCAGAGCGATGGACGTGTCAATCTTCACAATACACATTATTGGCCCAGAACAAATCCACATTGGATGCGCGAAGTCCAGCACCAAGGCCGTTGGTCTGTAAATTGTTGGGCAGGGATTTTAGGCGGACGAATTATCGGACCATTTTTTTTCGATAATCCATTGAATGGTGAGAGATATCTAAGATTTTTAAGGGAGGAATTGCCGATTTTGTTGGAGGACGTACCTCTGAACGTCCGACAACGATTGGTATACCAGCACGATGGTTGTCCAGCGCACTTCGCCGTCAACGTTCGGGAATTTTTAGATGCCCACTATCCTGGCCGATGGATAGGGCGAGGCGGCACCCTTCCATGGCCAGCTAGGTCACCCGACCTAACGTGTTTAGATTTTTATTTATGGGGTCGAGTGAAAGATTTAGTTTTTGCCACCAGACCCACTACACGGGAAAATATGATTCAGCGAATAAGAGACTGTATAAATACTAGTTCAGTTGGTGAACTGGAGGCTGCAGTTTTATCCACGCGAGATAGGATGCATAAGTGCATCGAAAACGATGGCCGACAATTTGAACATTTAGGGCGGCATTAACTGAATTATATTTTTATTATCGTTTCTTTCACACGTTCCATTTAAATGGCTTTCATTTCCCATTATAATGAAAATTTAATATTGCACTTATTGACTCCTACTGCGCCACCTGGTGGTTATTTCAGAACATTAGTATAATTTTTAGCGATTTGCGTTGAATATTATCTGTGGTATTATTATTGAATTATTGTGATGTAGGCTATGTCCATACAGATTAGGGAGATGTTGCGTACCCAGCGCCCTAATATTTGTTTTATTTATATTTCCGGTTTGAAAAAAGTTAGGAAGCTGAAATTTGCACTGACTTATTGAGAATTTCCTCCTCTATTAAATTGTGTTAAAAGAGATATAGCGTGCTATTTAAAATTTTCAAAATAATGCGTAATAATTGTTGTGATGTCAATCAGCGCCCTCTAGTTACCACGGCGAAATCAAATCGGATGTTTTTTACATCAGATTATTAGTTAAGATGGGCTCTTTTAAACGAGACCTAGTTTGTTCAATTCCGTTGACTTATAACGGAGTTATTGACATTTAAATAAAAACATGTTTGACCTTCCCCCACCACTACATTTTACGAGATAGAGCAAAATATCCTTAACAAAAAAAATCACAATTTTCCTACTCTTTACGATGGCAGTATTTATAATATACCTTTACATGAATATTTTTTAAGAAACAGCCCTTTCTGACTACAGTTGCGCCCCCTAGCGGCCATATGCGGAACATCAAAATATTTTCCAGCGATTTCTCTTAGTCGATTTAGCTAATAATTTTTTTTCCCCCAATTTATATGATTAACGGTTAGCGAGTTATGGCCGGCGTCCATTCTTAGTTGGCCACCCGGACATAGGGCTGCCATCTCAAAAAAATGTATCCTAGGACAAATGATGTAAAAACCCCGGATTTTTCTGCATTGAACCCGGACACTATTGCTGAACGATTTTGGACACTCATTGAACACAGAAATAACGTAACATACTGTCAATAATAGGCATTATTTATTTTATAAATAAAAATTAACATAATTATGGTAATAACAAAAACAAACAGAAACAGGTTTTTAATAAATAAAATAATTGTACCTCCTAATAATAATGTTTAACAGTGGTAAATGTAAAACTAAAAAATGGTAATGTTAAATGTAAATAAATAGTGTTTTTTTACAACTAAAAACTCATTAATATAATATTATCTCAATGATATTAAAACCTACTGGTATTTTTCAGACTTCCCAATTGAAAGTAGTACATTTTTTTTTGAAAATAGAAATTCATGAAAATCGGGGCATGTATAATTTTTAAAATTATATTTTACCTTTATTAAAGAACAAATAGTATTATATCCTAAAGAGTTTCTTTCCTTTGTCCATTGCGCGGATATTAAAGAAAATACCCTTTCGGTGTTCGCATTATGAGCAGGGATACAAAAAAAAAATTGCGAAATTTTTAGCAATTCGGAACTTAAGTCACCATTTGGAGTTTGAAAAAATTTGACCCACAATTCATTTAAACTTAATTTTTTATCTGCATCATTGATACTTTTGCAGTATTCTTTAAGATTCAGCCATTCATCAAATAATTTATTGTCATCTATTATAATATTTTTTTGTTGTAAAAAATGAATAGTTTTTTCAACAAGCGACCATGGAGAGTTTTCATTAATATTAACTAAATCCATCCAATCAAAAACTGCAAATTCGTTAAGTGGAATAATCAATTTCAACTTCAACTTTCAATATATGTTTTTATTTCACTATAAAATGAAAAAGCGCATTCTTGAAATTCTTCCCTAACAGTTTCATCTACTAATTGTAAAATAGCTTGAACTTTAAAAGGCAAAAATCTATTTTTTAATCTATCATTCAAACTTTTTAAAATTGTTGAAAGAATTTTTTTGGTTTCTAAAATAGAGTTGTCGCTCCGTTCTAGTTTTTCGATTTGACTGTGTAAAATATTCATTGTAGAGTGAATTAAAAACAGATACGCTTCTGACAAATGATTATCAAAAAACTGTTTAAGTGAAACGGGCGGTTTTTCCAAACTTTCAAAGTAATCTTTTAAAGGTTTATAAAGAAGAAGAACTCTTTCGATAGCTGGATATAAACTTAACCATCGAGTTTTGGAATGATATAGAAGTTGTCTATATTGGGTGTCTGCTTCTGCACAAAACTCTTTAAAAACCTCCGTGCGAACCGTATAAATTGAAAAATAGTTATGGATCTTCAGAATCACAGAGTCTACGTCTACAGGCAACCTGTCACAACCATGTTGAATGCCGTTATTTATTATATGAGCAGAGCAGCCGACACCCAGTATGTTATTTAATTCTAATTTTAATTTGCTAAAAACATTATTTGTTCCAGCTCTTTGACGTCCCCCAAAGTTGGTATTACAATTATCCCCAGAAAATGCTACACATTTTTCTAAAAGGTTGTGTTTCTTTAGATGTTGAATTATTAATTTGGAAATTGTATCAGAAGTTTCGTTTTCCGTTGACTCGATCTCTAAAAGCTTGGAACAAATACCCTTTTCGCGATAATTAAAAAACTGAATTAAAATGGGGAATAATTTTGTGCTTCCATGATTACTTGCGTCAGTAGATACGCTTATAAAGTCTATATTGTTTAAATCATTCATTAACTCAGCTATGGATAAAGGTGCTAATACATTAGACACAATGGCTGTAGCTTTGGTTCGATTGCACGTCATATTTTTAGCTACATCAGAACGACTAAACAATATTTTATTAAGTTTGTTAGTGCAGTCTAATGAATTAAACGACATGTGATGGCTAACTGTATGGAAAGCCATTGTTCCTTCTGCAGCTCGAATGTATTCTTCCTCAGGCCCAGGCTTCTGAAAAAACTTCTCAAAAGTCGTGCTGGAACATGATGCTTGAGTTCTAGCTTTAGTTTTGTGTTTTACCGTGTTTAGATGTTCAGTAATGTCACTAGCACCCTTGTTTGCTATGGAAATTGATGATTCACAAGTCTTACATACAATTTCCCACTCAAATTTTCCCTTTTTAAACATAGGGTATTGTTTTTTATAATGTCTCAGTGAATGAACATTTACGTTTAGGCATGATTAATCTAATTAAAATAAAATCTTATAAATGTCAAAAGCACGATTACTGCCAACAGGTTACTTACTTACTATTGAAGCTATTGAAGACAAAAGAGCGTACAAAACAAAATAGGCACCGTTAACCAAAACATTTAATTTAATAATGATGCAATTCGACAATTCGCATTCGCTAGCCAGTCGTATCGGTTGCGGCGCGGCGGCCAGGGATTCCGGGAAAACATAAAATAGTGTAGGGATGAGCCGTTTTATCGATATTGCATACTAACGAATTTATTATCCGTGTCCAGTATATATTTTAAGTTGAAATTTTTAAAAATTAAAGAATTAAAAAAACACATTTGAGAAATATCCTTAATCCCGGACAATGTAAAAAAATCCCCCCGGACGCCCTAAAAACTAGGACAAATCCGGGGAAATCCGGACGGATGGCAGCCCTACTTGTACAAGAATCGTGTTACTACAGTAAGCCCCGCTCATAGTCAGATATATATATCAATAATAAGTTGGAGCAAAACATTTGAACTATGACTACACCATACGATTCTGGTCCTGATACAAATGGCATAATTGATCTTAACTATCTATAATTTTCTGATGTGTTTAACTGTAAGAAAGCTGATTTTAACTCAGAATTGCCCCCGATTTCTGTTATGAAAGGACTCTGCGTGAAAGATACCTGGCATACTCCATACAGCTCTTTTAAATGTTTTTTATAATAGCAATAAAGGTCTAAAAAACAAGACTATGAGGAATAAGGCTTGATACATACATAATACTGATTAATCACAGAAAACATAGAATTTCTTTTAATATAGACAGCCTTTCAGATAATAATAAATACATTTGGGCTTTAAAAACATTGGGAGGAAATATATAGTTACCTAAAAAAACTAAGCAAAACCCTATAGATTATTTAAAATCATATTATAAATTCAACTAACATACTGCCCACTTAACAAAAGCAAAACAAATTATTTACATTCAGATCTATGACCTAATAAATAGAAAATTTCCTATTACAAGGAATACTGAATAAGTAAAGTTATTCATTTCGGGAAACTAGCATTCACACTTTCAGTCTTCAGAAAAGGGTGATATAAAATTTCTGATTGTACTATAGGGTAAAGTGGGGATATTGACGAAAACCTATAAATACATTTCAAAAACCAACAGGCTGGAAGATTAAGTGTTGTTTTCATTAAACATGATTTAAAAACTTACTATGACTTAGACAGGCATTAAACAAAGAAATAATTTAAAAAATACTTTACATACATCAACAAAAAATAAAACCGACAAAAAATTAAAAAAATTTTATATAATAAAGTTATGCTTTATCAAATAAAACTACTTCTCAACTTTTGGCGTTCCCAACTACTGGCTACTACTTAATCGTTATTACAAGAAGCAATAAATCTATATTTGCCTATGGCTAGCAAAAATTTTAGTTATTTACACTGTACTATTCAGCGAGATCATTTTAACTTTTCAAAATTACGATCTGCTCTAATTTATTAGAGATATTAATTTAACTTGCATTTTTTAATAAGGCACCCTGAACATTTTACTTTCAATAGGTAGGTCTCCTTCTCCTGATTCTAAACGTACAGAATTTGAAACCTTTATTTTTAAAAATACAATGGAAAAGGAAAAAATGGCTGGGCAATAAAACCAATGTGTATGACAAAGTTTTTCTCTATTTTTGAAGGATAAAGGTATCAAGAACAAGGAGGAAGAGACCTCTCTACTGAAAGTGCAATTCAGAAAGTGTCTCATTTAAAAAAAATGCCAGTTATATTTATATCTTTAAAAATTTACACACAAAATGACCACACTGTACATTATTAATTTACAAAAATATATTAAAATTCGTGCCCCTAATATTATATCTTGTATGTAGTATAACAAAATATTTCTCTTGGTTTTCCATTCTATGACAATTTCAACATTGTTCTTTAGAAGCGGCATTAAAAAAAAACTAGGTTATAAAAGTTGTTCATTGATCTCAGCTTGCAAAATGGAGAGGGACCTGGAAAAGAAAGAATATAAAAATGATTATGGGGTTTAACTATTTTAGATATATTAAATATCAAAAAATTATAATAAAATTATAGAAATAATTCTTTTATTGTGAGAGACACAGGGGGAATTCCTGTCCCACTCATGCTTTTTAAAATAAATAAATTACAAAAAAATGTAAGGTAAACTATTTTTAAAATAAAAGCAAAATGAAGTAAGATATCCCCATAGAGAACTAGAAAAAAACATATTTGTTAATCAAAACAGTAAGGTCCAGAGCTATATCCTTTAACTATATATAGAGAGCTAGAAAAATCCCTATTTGTTAATTAAAATAGTAAGGTCCAGAGCTAAGTATTAACAAAGCGCTAATATAAACAATTTAACTGGTTGTTTTGCAGTAACTACCTATACTGGCAAAGTTATATATATATATATATATATATATATATATATATATATATATATATATATATATATATAAATATATATATAGTATTTTACTTTAAGGTTAAATTAATTTAACTCAAGATATGCTTTACTGCCTAAGACTAATTCTTATTGAGAGAGCTGACAGTTTTATTATCTAAGTAGTTATAATATAAAACTGGAACATACAACTACACAATTAAACAAACACATCCGTAGTTGTATGTGCTAGTTTTATATATTCTATATGTTTTTGTTGATTTAAAATTCGATAATGCCTATTTGTTTGGCGAAACACATGTAACCGTAGCTTTTTACTGTAATAAATCACTTGACTGAGACCGAGACATTGTTTTTCTTTTCTGCAATTATTAAACTAGGTCTCTTAGAGATATTATGGACCAATTGCTTCTTCAACAGTGATTAAAATAAAATAAGAAGGGACATATTAAAATATAATTCAAAATCTCATTATAGTATTCCGTCAAATCGTAGTATGCTTTTTGCACTAATTTTTTTTTGTCTTGGCAGGCTCGGATCTTCTATCGATATATACTTTTTTAGGGGGTCTTATGTATTCTATCAACTTTTTGGCAATCGAAGTTTTGCATACATTAATGTATTAAAAATTAGGTAATAACATGCAAAATTTGTAACAAACACCCAGTTCTATTTTACTCAATGTAAGTTTGTTGTTACCTTTAATTTCATATGTATTCTGACTTATATTTTGGAAGTCTGCTTGAAAATTTGTCAAACTGATTATCACTCATTCTTTTTAAAAACTAAAATGTAAATTTACTTTTATCTGGAACTCCACTCTTACTTAATTCTACCACACACAGATAACGCATTTTAAAAGTTATTTGTTGTTATAAGTATAAATTGTATCTAATAAATTTCTTTTTTAAATAAAATAAATACTTCACAATAAGCGAATTTACAGGTACTTCGTCGGGGAAATAGGCAGAGCCTTTTTATTGAAAATTTAAAAAAAAAGCATACCACAAACTGGTAAGTGGTTCTTTATACTGTTTTAAAAAAAATATGTATTAAAACACCATTTTGTTTCACTAAATTATAGATTTACCAATTCAATTCCATACACAAAATTTGAACTGTATTAAATAGTTTGTCCCGAATACACTAATTAACACACAGACCTATCAATGGAAATAAACATGATTTCGGCACATTGCAGCCCTAAAACATTGACATCTCTAAAAATTTGGAAAGATGATTTTATTTACATAACAATATTTACATCAAACAGAAGAAGCAAGAAAAATTGTTATATAATGTTCTCCCGATATTTTTAAATCTAACAAAAATTGGTTAATTATTTTTAAAACACTTCTTATATAAGGATGCATATTTAAAGTTAAAACTGTTTTTTTTTCAATGATCATGTGATATCTGTATCTGTTATTTTTGCTATTGGCGGTTTCTTATATAAGATAAAGTTAAATACAAAATTATAACCACCTATAGACATAGACCAGTAAAAATAACATTTAAACGATTTTGGCATTAAAACGTTTTTTGGTTTTGTTTTTATAACATTTTACATACATACCCAAAGCATATAACAACAACAAAAATGCGTCAATAATCCCAGATTACAAACAGATATACATATGTTTATATGACTGTACATGAGTGTGTTTTGGTTTTTGTAAAACATATAAAATTATTGTATTTTATATTAGCTATCGAGTTAATATGAATATCAGTGTGGGTTTAAATTTTAAATCAAGAAACTTACCAAAACAATTTTCTCTAAATCATCCCAGTATCACACTTTGAGGTAGCCTTATTAGGTCATGACCATTAGAATGGAGGGGTAGTATCTATTAATTTGTAGCTATGGCAGCATTTGATCTAATCAGTCCTCAGCCATCAAGATTATTCATATGACTGTCGTTTTCATGGTAATCTAAAACAAAATATTAATTTTGGGCGTTGTAAAGTATTTAAAGTTTAAGTCTTTAGCATAGTCCATGCGACAAGTATGTTATAGTATTAACTAAACAAAAATTCTTTTGTATAGAGATTCGAACCCACTACCTATACGACGCGGCCCGAGAAATCCTACCACTACGCAACAAAGCTTATGAAAGAAAATAAATAAATAGCTTATATTAGTTAGCTGAACGCTAATGAAGTCACATCTAATTTTACGTGAACTAAAATTTGGAAATTTCGTTGACGGTAGCGTAGAAGGGAATAGAGCGTTAAACGCAATCTATATTTAGTTCTCTCTCTTCTGTCTATACTTGAAAAATCAAGTATATACCGAAAAAAGTCTTAAAAATTTCTAGATCGGACCAAACTGAAGTTATGTTTAACATTTATTGTAAGGGCAGATGCAGAAAAAAATGCACGATAAACAACTTACATAACTTTGACTCTTATAAAAAATCTGTAACCCAGAGCTAGAAATCTTTGTAATATAATGGCCCCAACACAAAATTAAATGCTAGCAATAAGAAAAAAAGCAATAACTATATAATAGATTGCATAATAAAGTGCATGGTGTTATATGGACATAAATGAACCACTTGAAATTCATTATATGTTTATCCTTCTACTTCATTACTCTCTATGAGCATTAAAAGGTTTTAAAAACAGAATTTTGAAATTTTATCTGCTGTTTAATCAAAAATTTTGTAAGACCATTTAATTTTCCCTTACGTGTCTATCGAATCTACTTCACTGGACAAGACACATTTGACATAAAGGTAAGGTTAAAGGTTACTTACCGGAGTAAACAGGCTTTCAGGTTGAAATTGTTCTTTTTCTTACATATTCTCCTAGACACTACTACCTATATTTAACTGTAACTTATAACCCACAGTAAATTTAAATACTAAAAACCATGAAAATCTAGGACAAATACAACAAAAATATCTAACAGACGCTCTCAAAACAAGACAACAATGCAAGGTCGAAATGAGTCAGGTCCCCTCCACAGATGGCGCATTCGTTTGACAAAATGAATTTCATATTAAATTAATAGCTGACAGGACCGATGAGCGTGGTGTCTTTGTTTAGATAACGACAGCGTGTAACCAGTGTCTACTCCGATTAATTTCTATTTGACAGCTTAGCGTTTTTTGCTTAAATGTCTACTCTATTTTAGCAGGCAAAGACAGAAAGAGATAAATACACACTTGGTGCACATTCATTTAACCTACAGAGCAGCCTGAAGTAAAGGTGAGAAATGACTCGGGTAAATGCAACAGTGCCAAATATTATTCCTTTAAGCAAAACAAAATTAATAAAATCGAAATTATAAAAAAAAGCTTTCTCGGTTTGTTTCTTATTAGCGTATTTAAAGTTATTTTAGAAATAAAATGCAATATTAACTTTCCTAAAAGCAATATTTTTGCTAATATCTTCGTCAATTAAGTACAGTAATCCCAAAATTTACTGTCGAGAGTAGCAAATCTGCCAAACGCGCTTTCTATAGTTTGATGACTGATCGCTTTTAAATGTAAACAATGGAGTCTATCCTATTTATTTATATGTCGTTGGTCACCAACATTATGAATTAAATCAGAAAACACAGTGAATACCAAAATGTGTGATTCTTTTATCGAGCTATTAAATCTCGATGGGCTATTTACAAATATACAGGGAGCAAGCAATCTTGTTAAGATAGCCACTTAATATTATTTTATATATTAAATGCCGAGGGACTAAATAAGAAAATTCGCTAAATATGTATATAAAATGTGATATATAAAAATCGGTAAAATCGCTTTACCAGAAACTCGGGGCTAACGACAAATACACTCTATATATATATATATATATATATATATATATATATATATACATAAAGCGATTTTTCTTATAATTAATAAAAAAATTTACTTATTTTAAACACGCTTTAAAATTGGAACAAGTATTCTATAATTATTTTATTTATTGTCTACAAAATTACAAATGTACTAAAAAAGTAAGCAAAAAATGGTGTCAAATCTAATAAAAAAATTTTTAAATTAAAATTCACTGGCTAGTATCCAGGAGTCAGTGGCAAAAGCTCTGAGAATCGGTATAAGGAATGTACAGAAACTTGTGCATGAAAAAAAAACATAATTTACTTCTGAAGAAAATTAAGAAATGTACACGAAAAAATCCAAAGGCAAAAGACTTAACTTACAATGCAAAAATGGATATTCATAATGCAATTTATGATTTATACGCGTCAAAGATAATATAATCCTTCAGAAACTTTTTAATATTATAGACTAAAAAATATCATCATCACTTAAAAAGTCCTCATTTTCTGAGTTCGGCATCTAGAACTCGTTCTCGATTCCACCAATCCCATATTAATTTCTCCGTATGTTCCACAGATTTCTTCCAGTACTCCGGCGTAATATAATTTAATGAATCTTGCTAAACAATTTGCACTTCGTCTGATGTAAGACCATCGTTCACGTGTTTTTAGTAATATGATTTTGCCCCAGCCCATATTAATTCTATTGCGTTAAACTGGCAATGGTATGGCGGCAGTCGTAAAACCTCATGTCCATTTTCTCGTAATATTTTATCTACGGCATATATTGTTGGTTTTTTAATAGATTTTGCCATTAAAAGAAGTTCTAGTTTCAGCATATTGGGTAAACGATTTTGTTTTTGTTTTATTAGCCAGTCATAAATATCACTTTTCTTCCAGGATGAAGTAGGTTGTTTATTTAAGATTCTTGATTGATAAGATGCATTGTCCAGAATGATTAAAGATAGAGAATCTAAATTTGGAATTTGTTCCTTTAACCACTTTTCAAACAGTTCACAGTTCATATTATCATGGTAGTCCATACTTTTGGATGTTGAAGAAAACAGTAAACTTGCACCTGGGAAATCCTGTTGAAGAACCTGCATGCAAAATGATGAACCGTTTTCCCGTCCCATATCCCTTTTTTCTCTTGACACTTTTTACAGACTCGCCCTGCCAAGATTTCGAACCACTTCCATCCGAAAATATTCAAGTCTCGTCTAAAAATACCAATTTTCTAAATTTTGAATTAACATTTTCCGTGTATTCTTTAAAAACTGGATACGCTGACTTGCTATATGCGGCAACTCGCATAAAAATCTTCGATTACAGTTCTTTTTATATCGAAAACCCAACATTTTTATTAATTTTGACAACGATTTTAGTCCAATTTTCAATATGCCTCGATTTTTTAAAGCTTCTTTTAAAACTTGAAGGGTTATATTAGTTTTTGGTGTGTATAAATCGTAAATTGCATTACGAACATCCATTTTTACATTATCACTTAAGTCTTCTGTCTTTGGCTTTTTTCGTGTACATTTCTTAACCTTTTTCGTGCACAATTTTCTGCACAGTGCTTATACCGATTCCCAGAGCTTTTGCTACTGTCTCCTGGATATTGGCCGGTGAATTTTCATTTTCGTAATATTTTATTAGATTTAATACCATTTTTTTTTCGCTTGTGGATGCAAAAAAACCCGAAAAATGTTTTCTATTACTCATTTTGTCACTGACTTGTCAATCTGACTTTGAAGTGACATCGCTCAAAGATTTTTGCAACTACTGGTATTTATATGTTTATCCTCTTTTTTTATATGAAAATATCATAGGTCTATCTAATTCAGCTTCCGGATTTTATGCGGAGGATATGATTACATGTAATAAAAGAAAAAACAAAAGTTTGTCGTTGATAAATCGTATGACCCTCACGATAACACTGCTTTTGACTATACTAGGTTGACCTTCTATATTTTTTGTTAAACTGAAAACACATGTCAGAATCGTCCTTAAATATAAATGTGGTAAAAATATTTCAACTTTTTTAAGCTTTTTCATGAAAGATTTGTCAAAAAAGCGTTGGTTTGAGTTTTGGCAAAAAAAATATAGGTAGGTGTATACTTGTTCATGCTTACCTCGTAGTTTCGCATCGCTGGCTTTAAAATTTTCAGAGCAAATCTCTGCTCATAAATATCGATTTTTAAAACTTTTTTTCACACTCTGGTATTAAAAAACCAAGTGGCAATGACAATGTGTTATTTATTTTAATTTTTTTCTTCAAATAAGCTCACGAAAAAAAAATTGGATTGGAAATCAATGCTAGTCGCGCGTGTAGGCACATATTTAAAATAAAATCCTAACAAAAAATTTAAGGAAAACTATCAATTTTAAAAGAGAAGTATTGTAATCGTAAAAAAATCACCCGCCGAGATTTTTCTAGATTTTTACGTTTCAGGGTAAAGATGAAAAACATGTTTTCTCAATTCCATCGGTCGGTCTGTCTGTCGGTCTGACGCTCTGTCTGTTCGCAGCATCGCTAAAAAACTACTGACTCTCTTGGCTTCAAATTTTGATAAAAAATTAAGGGTCATTTGGGGATGACCTGGTAACATTTTGGTAGAAATCCAATATGGCAAAACAAAATGTGAACAAAACTAGTGAACTGTTAAAAAAATTATTACTAAAAAACTATTTATCCAATTTATGTCAAATTTATTGTTGCACAAAAATTAAGTATTATATAGCAATCAACTGGTAAAATTTTGTTACGAATCTAAGATGGCGGAACAAACTGGTAGCTTAATATTTAACTAATTTCAAATTGTATGCTGTAACTAACTGTGGTCAGGTGGTATAGACATGAACTAGTAAAATTGTGGTACTAATTCAAGATAGAATGTTTGTAATCCTGAAAAAAATCACCCTCTCAGGTTTTACATATATTCACGTTTTATCGTCCCTAGGTGCCAAAAAATATGATTTATCAATTCCGTGCTCCGTCTGTCGGTTTGTCTGTCAGTTCGCAGCATGACTTAAAAACTACTTATCAGATTGACTTCAAAGTTTAGTAAAAAATTAATGTTCATGTGGGAATCTCCTGGTAAAATTTTGGAAAAAATCCAATATGGTAAAACAAAATAGCCGCCTAGTGAAATATTAAAAAAATTATTACTAATCAGGTACTCATCTAATTTATCTCGAGTTTTGCACAAAAATCAAGTATTATGTAAGAATCAACTGGAAAAATGTTGGTATGAATTGAAAATGGCGGAACGAAATGGCGGCTTAATAAAATATTGAAAAATTGAGCCTGAAAAAATTCTAATTGAATTGATTTCAAATTGTATACCATAACGAACTGTGGTCTAGAGATGAACTATTAAAATTGTGGTACTAACTCAACTTGGCATGGCGGGGCAAAATGGCAGCAAAACAGAATGTTTGTAGTCGTGAAAAAATCACACGTATTAAGTTTTAGCATCCCTAGGTGCCAAAAATAAGTTATCAATTCCGTCGGTCCGTCTGTCGGTTTGTCTGTCAGCTCGTGGCATAGCTTAAAAACTACTATCAAATCGACTTCAAATTTAAGCCCCAAACATTAAGGGTCATATGGAGATGACTAAAACTAATTATCAAATTTGCCTGAAATTTTGCATACAAATCAAGTGTTATATATAAACGAGCTTGTAATATTTTGGTTTGAATATAAGACATGAAAACAAAATGGCGCCCTAACGATATTTAAAAAATGAGCCTGAAAAAACTATTTATTCGGCTAACTTCAAATTGTATGCAAGCGTTAGATGTGATGTAGAGATAAAATGGTGGTACCATTTCAAGATGGCGAAACAAAATTGCGGCTAATTTGTTTTTAAATCTTATTTAATTGACTTTAAATTTTGCAGAAAAATTAAATGTGATATAGGGATAAACTGATACCAATTCAAAATTACGTAACAAAAGCGCGGTGTGCGTCAATATAAAAACTACTTATTGAATTTATTACTCCTATCGTAAAATGGAAGTATTGTAATAGTGAAAAAATCACCCTCCGAAATTTTTTCAGATCTTTAGGTTTCGGGGTCCACAGTTACTGGAAAACAGGTTTTTCTCAATTCCGTCGCTCTGACGGTCTACCTGTTCGCGGCACAGCTAAAAAACTATTTGCCCGATTGGGTTCAAATTTTGATTAAAATAAAAAAATCAAAATAAAATGGCGGCCTAGTCAAATGTCAAAAAAAATATTACTAAAAAAATACTTATCCAGTATACCTCAAATTTCGCAAAAACTCAAGTGTAAATTGATAATAAACTAGTAAAATTTTGATAGCTTGAAAAAATATTTTAAAATTCAGCCTGAAAGAACTACTTAATAGATTGTCTTCAAATTTCGTGCAAGAATTAACTGTGGTACAGACATGAACTAGTAAAATTGTAATACGAATTCAAGATGGCAAAACAAAATGGCGACCAAATGAATTGTTTGTAATCATGAAACAAATTGCAGGCTTTACATATATTTATGTTTTAGAGTCCCTAGATGCCAAAAAATATGTTTGCTCACTTCTATTTGTCTGTCTGTCGTCAGTTCGGGGAGTACCTAAAAACTACTTAACCTTCAAATTTTGATTAAAAATTAAGGATTGTGTGGGGATGACCTGGTATTATTTTGGTAAAAATCCAATATAGCGGCCTAGTGAATTGTTAAAAAAAATGTTACTAAAAAGCAAATTATCCAATTTATCTCAAATTATGCATGAAGAAAAACAAAAGTTTGAGCTAAAAAGCCTGATATAGAAATTAATATTTCGGCATGAAACAAAAGTGGCGGCCAAATAAAATATGTAAAAAAATCAATGTAAAAAGATTCTTTTTCAATTGACATAATATCCTGCAGGAAAATAAAATAGCGTTTTATAAAAATCGGTGTAAAAAATCAATTTATTTAAAATCATGCCCAAGAAAAAAGTGTAGCATAGGTGTAGAAAGAAACTGGTAAAATATTGGTACTATTCCCATATGGTGGAATAAAATGGCGCATAGTAAACATTTTTGAAAAGACAGTATATTAAATGACTATATGCGAAACTAAATTGGGTTACACTTCACTATTCCTAATGAACGAAAAGATTCATAACGAGGGAAGTTCCGGGTAAAGGAAATTACCGATTTTTTTTATTACGTAATAGCCGAATTTTCAAGTATTTATTTTTCGCATCCTCGTGGAAAAATTTACATTTAAGTAAATGTGCTTTTTCTTCGACATATAAATTAAAGTAAAATACCTGATTCGATATTGATATTGATTTGTCGCAGGAGAAAATAAGTGGATTTAGTAATTTAATTTGACGTCCACTATTATTTCATAATAATCATTTCAAATAGTCTCATGACTAAGAATAAACCTCATGTAGGGACCATATATAATTATTATTCTCTTATGAAGTAACCCAAGTATAAGTTATTTTGACTTTTGA
Organism: Kuschelorhynchus macadamiae; assembly: GCA_030620095.1. Classification (NCBI taxonomy): domain Eukaryota; kingdom Metazoa; phylum Arthropoda; class Insecta; order Coleoptera; family Curculionidae; genus Kuschelorhynchus; species Kuschelorhynchus macadamiae. Next base: position 69,171 of record JAUTXW010000374.1, read on the forward strand.
ATTTGACCTTTCTGTTAGAATCTCTAATGCAATGGATGCAATTTTTAAATTCTTAACAATAATTATTAACATCAGCCATGTGATGAAACTTTAAGAATAAAACCGGCGAAAAAAAGCTGGACCAAGATGACGTTTCATCTCAGCTTTTCTCTGACGTGTGACATCACTAGTCAAGACATTAGTAAAACCAAGTAAGGTTACCCAAATTGACAGAAATTCATAACTTTGATGTCCGAGTTTATTACTCGCCACATAGGTATATATGTAAAATTGAAACATGGCGTCTAACGACTAATTTTATTTAGTTAAAATTATTTCTTTCAGTTTAAGTACCTTCAATATCTGTACGAACAGACAACTTTATCTGTGAACGAATGTTTATTATTTTTCAGTTCAATTGTTGCCCATATTTTTTCGTTTACGGATAGATACCGGCGGAACTTGTAAACATCTCGTTTAATTTTAGCGTAACATTCATAAATAGTAAAATCGTAGAATATCTTTGTTAAAAGCAGGGGCGTGCAGTCCATGGAAGCAAGGGAAACAGTGTTTCCCCAAAAAAAAAATACAAAACATCTTCTAAAATGTAATTTTTGAAATAGGAAACCATTAACTTAGTTTATATTTATAATGCTAAAATATCTTAATTATCAAACCCATAATAAATGCGGCCTTGACTCCGACCGAGCAATAGAATCGAATAGAACCTATGCGGGCCGCTAGCTTCTCTGCAGCCAAGTCCTGTATGCTTGATTTCCTGTGAATCGAGCCAGAGGTTATTGAACTTTCCACCAGCTGTTTGCAATTATTGCGTTTCAGTCGCGTGCTTTAAGTGGGGGCGGAAGAAGTGTTGTGTGATACGTACGTCGTCGTGTCGTGCATGGATATGGAAGACAATAATACGGACGTGGATATGCAAATACCGTCAACTTCGGCTGTCGGTAATAACGTTGCAAATGTTGGAGAATTTAGTAAGAAGAGTGTGTGTGAATGTCTTAATAATAAAGGGATTTTCAACATTAAACTTCGCTGATAAGCTTCAAATAATTTCCAAAGGAAGAAAATGAAAAATTTAACCACAAAAATGAAAAACTGTTTTAGACATTTTTATCCGGAAAAACAATATGAACAATTTAAATGGCTAACAAGGCGTGAAAATATAAGTAAATTATTTTGTTGGCCATGTTTACTTTTTGAAAATGAAAAAGATCTCTGGAATATAGCTGGTTTTTCCGATTTAAACTATTTCCATAAAGCTATAAAAACACATTATGTCCAAAGCGCATTTGCAGGCCGTCATAAAAGAAAAAGTCTTCGGCAAAACCAGAATTGAACACGCCTTTAACAAACAGTTGGAAATTAGTCACGGCCAACACAATGAACTAGTCGATAAAAATAGGCAAATATTAAGAAGACTTATCGATGTTGTTTGTTTTCTCGGACAGCACGAATTGGGATTTAGAGGTCATGACGAAACAAGGGTTTCTTTAAATAGAGGAAATTCTCAAGATTTACTTAGTTTAATGGCTAAATATGATGATTGCTTAAAAAATCATTTAAAGCAGTCTAGCGTTTTTCGAGGAATGTCGAATCGAATCCAGAACGATTTAATTTCCGCTGTTGCAACCATTATTCTAAAAAGAATCAAGCAGGAGATTGGCGAGGCGCGGTTCATTACTATTGTTCTGGACGAAACAACTGATATCACTCATTTTAACCAATTATCTAAAACAGACGGCAGTATTCAACAGCGATTTTTAGGTTTTAAGAATGTGTCCGAAATTCGTACAGCAGATGCATTATATACTACGGTATATAATGCATCTGCTGTACGATTATATTATTATATAAACTACGGTTTATAACGTTACTAAAGAAATTAATGAAGAGAAAAAATTAGTTGCTCAAAGCTATGATGGAGCTGCAGTGATGGCAGGACAATCAAGGGGTCTGCAAGCTAAAGTTCGAGAAACTTTCCCAAGTGCTGTGTTTGTCCATTGTTTTGCTCGTAAATTAAATTTAGTTTTTTCCAGTCCATCAATCACATTAAAGAGTGTAAAGTATTTTTCGTTACTTTAAGTGGCATAGCTGCTTTTTCATACAAGTCAACAAAACGTACACAAGCTTTGGACTCCATTGTCCACAAACGATTGCCCAAAGTAATTATTAAATCGTGAATCACTGATTGAACTGTTTGAGAATATAATAGAAAATAATGAAACGTGGGACTCAGAAGCAATAAATAGTTCGAGAGCGTTTTTGGACTGTTTGAAACGAGATTTTAATTTTAATTATTTGTTGAACATATTTTCAGAAATATTTCCATTCTCGGACAATGTTTTTAATATAACTAAATAATATAAACTAAAACAAATGATATTGCTTTTTGCATGTTAAGCCATAAAAGAGATGACTTTGACCTATTTTGGGAGAAAACGATGACGTTAAATGTAGAGCCACAAGCCAAGCGTCTTCGAACAGACAAGGTGGGAGATGTTCAAACATCATACAGACGCCTCTTTTATGAAATAATCGATCAAATTCAGCAACAAATAAACTATAGATTTAACGGTTTAAATGATTTTAAATTCCTCGAGTTCTGCAATTTTTATGCATTTAAAGGAAGAACTTTTCCAGAAGATGCGTTTAAATCTCTTCTTCTTCATTATGGCCAGTTCTTCGACCGAGTGTGACTGCGATCTGAACTAAAAGTAATTTACAAAAACTGATGACATTAGCGCAAAAAATAACGCTAAGGAACTAATGCAATTTTTAATAGACAAGGGGCTGGAAGATGCCTACACCGAAGTGTCGAAATTGTGTGAATTAGTATTTACAATACCTGCCAGAAGTTCATCAGTAGAACGCAATTTGTCAATAGTTAAACTTATAAAAAATTTGGTGAGAAATTCAACGGGACAGGAGAGACTTTCGCATACATCGCTGTTGTCCATTGAAAATAAACTTCTCCAAAATATATCGGAGCATCGACGTTTTTATGATGACGTCATTGACGAATTTGCAAAAATTGATCGAAGAATCGAATTACATTATAAATAGGTAAGTTTCTAAAAATTGCTTCCCTTTCTTAAAATTTCACCGCGCGCCCCTGTTTAAAAGTAAACATCACCTGGCACATATTGCTACTCTGCGGTAGCTATGAATATTCTAAACCAATATACCTAACTATAGATAAAACCAGTCACATGAATGATGAAGGCTTACACGCAAATTGAAAAATTTTGATAGTATGTGTGAAAAAAGTGTCAAGCAAAAAAAATACGAAAGCGTTGGCCCTATCCTCTCGGCTGCTTTGATTCGCTACGGTTGCCAAGGCAACCAATATATTATTTTCACTTATTTACAATGCGAATATAATATACTCTTTTGAAAGAATATAGCCATTCTGCACTTTAAAACCATAGGTCGGAATGACTGTATTCTCGGATATTTAACCGAAAAAATATATTATGTATTTGAACATGAAAGTACTGGCCCTCTATAAGTACATACGTACTTTTATACACCACGTTTAAACATTAAATGTAATAATCCAACACAACTATATAAAAACTCGAATAGAAATGGATACAACTGGTAAAGTTGCAGTCTGCTTTATGAGTTTTCGCGGGCCGGTATTTATTTATTCCCATATCGGCAAATACAATTCAAGCGCAACGTACTCTGGTGAAGTTTGGAAGAAGGTCGATATGAGTTTTCTTTAGTATAGCTATTATTTTCTTTGGTCATATGTAGTCTTTATTTTCACAAGGAATTATTTCTCTTTTCAAATTATCTATATTTTATGTGTCCATTTCCTTTTTACACTGAGTAGTGAGTTTACATTTAGGGTCCGCGTATTCACTCGGATTACCAACATTTTCTTTAAGAAATAAATACTATATTAATAGCTAATCGTGTCGTTGAAGGAAATTCGGCTTAACTGTAGTACTTCGGTACTCTGAGAAAATGTTAAAGTATAGTTTGTAATAAATATATGTATTCTGAGAAATATGTTTCTTATCATTATCATCACCTCTAAACGCGATTTAATAATTTAATATGACATGGAACGGATTTCCCCAAATTATACTTAAAGTCAAATACTGATAAATTACAAGAGAAAAAGGTTTACGTTGATTCAGCAAGTACTTTAAGATAACGATATAAATAGATATCAATATTTTTATCGGGCTTAACCAAAATGTTTCAATATAAAACAAATTTTCGAGGAATTTTTTTTACTACATTTAAAGCAAATATTTACCTATGATTTAGAACACACTAGAGTGTATCTATAGTTTTCGGAAATAATTTTACAGATAAAATATCAGAATTCGGTATCAATCAAAATATCTTTAAATTGTTAAAGCAATACCTACAATATTTTACTTCTATTTTCAGTCTTTATTTAACCACATATACAGAAGGTAAATGGAACTGCGAACTGTAAAAATTGGAAGAATTTCTGAGCGTTTGTCGGTACAAACACTGTGATGCACGTTTCCGATCATGATATACAGACTTATATGTATGCCGTAATCCGTAATGTCATTAATTATTTGACGCCATGTTTTGAGATTAAGTTTCATTTTGCAACAAGGTAATTGTTTAGTTAGTATGTTCCTTAAAAAAAGCTATAGTTCTCTCTACAAATAGATACTAGACTAGTTCAAAATACTGATTACCTGTTATGCTAAAACAATCTTTACGCATAACAGGGAAGAACTTGTATAATTACCCCGGCGCATGTAGGGTTTAAAAACCCTCGATTTTTTATGTTTTCTTGGTTTTGTTAGCTTATTTTAAATTGAACACACTGAAGCAAAAAAAAACATGTTAGATGTATTACTTTTTTTGGAAAAATAATGCAAATTAAAATATAATAGGTAGTTACAGTACTTTAGTATTGGTATATTTTATTTGAAATGTATGTGATTCTTCTGTTATCTTAATATTTGTGTAGTCTAAGATTCTGTGTATTTAGAATAAATATTATTGAAATTATTATTATTTTTTGCATGTACAAATGAGCATTGTTGGCTGAATATAAAAGCTAAAAATCTATCATATGACGTTTTCCATGTAAATTTTAATTGTTATTCACTTAGACAGCAATATCTCAATAATACGTAACTTAATTTTCCTTTTTTTAGTTAAATTAAATAAGAGCTTGTCTTGTTTTAATTTTTACTTTTTAGTTTATATGTGAAATTCGAACTGGCTTTGATTATTTTGTATACCTACAGTTTTTGTTATTCACAACCTCAATATATCAGTTTTTAGTCGAACCGCATCACATATAACAATAATTCGCAATTTAGGGGCCGCCCTCTTAAATATTTTATTTACTATATTTTAAAATTGTATTGTCGCAAGAACTACATACAGATTTATTACGTAATACCCTTGAACGTGAACAACTTAGTTCTGCTGCTATTTACAACTAAGCCGAGACTGAGGTCCAAACTACCCATAAACCAAGAAAAATCATATATAAAAAGGATAAGAGGAACCACCGTCTGTCTACTGTGCTATAAATGTAGTAGGAAATTCTATTCCCCTTTTCTTTATATTCCCACTACAAAAAGTAGAGGACTATATGATTTATGATGCTCCATTAGGAGCTGATAGTGTTGCACAAGGCACTGGTTGGTAAACTGAGGAAACTTTTATAAAATGTCTTAAATTTTATTAAACTTACTAAGAGTTCTACAGAATACAATATATTATACGATATTGACAATTACCGAAACCATATAACCTTACCGCTCATTATACCTGAAAATCAAATTGTATTATTTTACTGACACCACCGCATACTAACCACCGTTTGCAACCCCTTGAACTCGGCGTGTATGGTCCTTTCAATTTTTTCTTAACCAAGAATCAGATAAATTAAATGTATCAAATCCAGGCTTAACCATGAACCTTAAAATGTTGCAGTTTTATGTGGAAAGGCTTATCAGCTTGCATTTATATCAGTAAATATAACAATGGGTTTGTCCAGTACAGGAATATATCCCTTCAACCATAACATTTTTTCTGAGGCAGATTTTGTATGCTCTTTTATATTAGATCGTTCAAATATATATGAATATAATTTTGTGATGTTAGATTTTGAATCTTACGTTTCGTAAACGGGAGCCACATTAATTTTTACTTTCCTCATAAGAGGGAAGTATGGTAATCATGAAAAAATCACCCTCCAAGATTTTTTCAGATTTTTGGACTTTAGGGTCCCTGGACCCCGAAAAACATATTCCCCAATTCCCGACAGTCTGTTGTTCTGTAGCTCTGTCGTTTACTCTATAAGCGGCAAAGTTCGAAAACTACTTATTCAGTACAATTCAAAGTCTTGTAGAATAGCCCCCAATTTAATTTCTTATGTTTTGTTTCATGTTTTAATAATATGGAACACTTCTTTCAAAGCCTTTTTTTCTTTTTTCCCTAGCTAGATAAATAAAAAATTGAAATGCTTCTTCTTGGAGCCAAAAATGCCAATTCATAATTTTCCTAACTCACACCATGCTATAAAATTCGCAAAATTAACTTTTAATTTGTTTTTGGATAAATACATATGCTTTTTCAGAATTACTCTATAGGAATTGTTGAATGAATTAGCACCACTTCAAACCATTTTTTAAAGGTGATCCTTTTAATAACAATTTTAGCATCATATTTAAAGTGCTGTGGTTCGAAAATGAGTTAACGAATGCGGAGATCTTTTTGGATCTTTAAAGACCGTTTCATGGGATATCTGTCGATAAGTTACTTTTAACTCAAGCGATTTATATCATTGGCATATGGTGAATGAATGCAGAAACCTTAAAATTTATAGTATTTTGCAATTCGTGTGTAATTTTTTTCAGTTCACTCCACACGTGCTATTGAAAGATTAATGTTTTATCTCGGAACATTTTCAGCAGAATTAAAGTAAATACTCCCAATCATGGAAAAACCATGTTTTCTCAGAATATACAATCGTCGGACTCTATTTGGAGGAGGGTTCAATTTGGTAAGACGTTCAACTTTAAAACTCTCAATTTTATCGATTTTAAAATAAGTATTTTCCTGGCGTTCAGAACATATACAGGGTGTCCAAAAACACAACTTAATTTTTCACATTGTCAATATTGTATTTTCTTGATATTTTTCGCGAAATTCTAATAAATGCCCCCCCAAGCATAAAAAAATGTCACCTCAATATATCCAATGGTTCCGCTTTTTCTTGTAAATGTTTATTTTGGTAAGACATGAAAACGCCTTTCAATGTAAAACGACGGAAAAATACAGCATATAAACAAAATGAGAAGGAAATTCCAGTTTGTCATAGTCCCAATACAATTGTCACTAGATTTCATAGGAATTTTCAATTTTTAGTCAATAATTATTTAGAAGCGTTATTCTAAAAGTTACTAAACATAGTAAGTACTTACATTAACGTTATCAGTATTTAGTTGGATCGCTACATACACGTAATACCTCTGCTACCCTGTCTAGCATGCAATGCACCAAGTTTGTAATAAAAATTTCGAATACAGCATCAAATTCCGCTCTCCAGCATTCGCCAAATCATCTAAATTAGTCATTTCATACTCCCCGTCTTAAATTTCATTCGGCTGCATACATGCTCTATCACATTAATGTCGAGAGTTCTAGCAGTACATTTTATTTGCTCAATGTTATTTCCCCTCAAAATTTCTAGAACAAATCTCGCCCTGTGTGGACGAGCAATGTCAAAATATAATCATTCCCAAAATTTTAAGCAAAAGGAACAACAATTTCATTTAATCACAAGTCCTTATATCTCTCTGCATTCATACGTTTCTCTACCAAATCTACCAAATCAGTCTTTCCAATTGCAATAACACCATCCCATACGGTTACACCACCCAAATGCTATTCTCGTTTCCATATTCTCCTCTAGATATCGTTCATTCTTTTCCATACTAAAATTTATCCATCACATGAATTTAAATTAAACTTACATTCATCAGTAAACAAACACCTACTCCATTGCGCTATAGCCCAATTTGTCTGTGCCTCAGCCCATCTACTTTTTGCATCTCGATGCAGAGAGCACGAGGCTTTCCTTCTTGTTTGTAGGCCGAATTTATGCATTCTTCTGCGGCCAGTGTTTGTGAAATTATTACTCCTGTAGAGCAAATTTCCTTTACCCGGAACTTTCCTCGTTATGAATCTTTTCTTTTATTAGGAATGATGAAGTGTATTAGTTCAGTACATAGTCATTTAGTAACACATATATACTGTATTTTTAAAAATTTTTATTCGGCGCCATTTTGCTCCATCATATTGAATTCCTACAAATATTTTATCCGTTTCTACCTATGCGACATTGGATTTTTGGGTATAATTTAAAATAAATTCAATTTCACATTGACGCACACCGCCATTTTGTTATGTCATATTGAATTCGTACCAGTTTATTCCTACATCAACTGAATAATATTTTTTTACGTTGATTTTTTTAAAATTTCATTTGGCCGCTATTTTGTTTGCCATCTTGAATTCGTACTACAACTTTACCAGTTTTTTACTATATCACACTTAATACTTGCACACCTTTTGAAATTAGTCTAATAAGTAGTTTTTTCAGGCTGAATTTATGTAAATTTTTTAGGCTGGCATTTTGTTTTGCTATCTTGTTTGATACTAAAATGTTACCAGTTCATTCCTACATAATATTCGATTTTTGTGCAAAAATTGATGTAAATTGGATAACTAGCTTTTATAATAATACATTTTTTAACGTTTTACCAGGCCGCCATATTCGATTTTTATTAAAATATTATCAGGTTTTCCCCATATGGGCATTAATTTTTGACTAAAATTTGAAGTCAATCTGGTAATTATTTTTTTAGCTATGTCGCGAACAGACAGACCGACGGAATTAATAAAACATATTTTTGTCATCTAGGGACGCTAAACGTGAAGATATGTAAAACCTGAGAGGATGTTTTTTTACGATTACGAACATTTTATTTGGCCGCCATTTATTTCAGCCATCTTGAATTAATATCCCAGTTTTACTAGTTCATTTCTATACCACAATTAGTTTCGAAATACAATTTAAAATTAATCCATTAAGTAGTTTTTCAAGCTGAATTTGTCATAATTTTACTTAGCCGCCATTTTGTTTCGCCAAATTGGCTTTTACCAAAATGTTACCAGGTCATCTCCATATGACCCTTAATTTTTAACCAAAATTTGAAACCAATTAGGTAATTAGTTTTTAGCTATGCCGAGGACAGACAGACAGGCAGGCAGGCAGGAAGACAGACAGACAGAACAGACAGACAGACCAACGGAATTGATAAAACATTGTTTTTTGGCATATAGAGACCCTGAAACGTAAAGATCTGAAAAAAACTCGGAGGGTGACTATTTCACGATTACAATACTTCACTTTTACGAGGTAAGGAAACTAAAAATTACAAAACGGAATTAGGAATTTGAATTTGTTGTAGAAATGGCTAGCGACTTCATAAGCAACAGTTCGGAAAGGATAAATAGGCCCCAAGGTGGAGAAAATAACACCAGATTTTTCTAAAATTTATTAAGATTCGTTATTGATATTAGTCATAGTATACTTTGTACTAAATTTGATTTTAAAATCTCTAAAAATAAACGATGTTTTAAAAAAAAATTACAAAATATTAACATTTTAACACCCTCTATCTTGAAAACGAAAGGTTGCACCTGTTATGCTTTTTTTTACATATTTTTATTTTTTTAGATAAATCACAAAGTTTCCAACATGAATTAATTTATACCCTGTATAGTACACAAAATACTTTGTATAATTCCTATATACTAGAGTCTCCAAAAACTTCAGAACAATGAAGGGTCAATCAGATCCTATTTAAAAAAATGTGAGTTAGACTGTTAAAAAGCTACAGGTTGGGTTAAGTTAGGTAAAAAATAAGCTAAGTTTACATAAAAAAATTAAATTTTCAGTAAAAATGTGATATTTCGAAAAATTTTCAAAATTTCGAAAAATCTGCCAAATTGTTTTTATATAGTTTTACCAAGGATTGATAATTTCAAAAAAGTACATCCAAAAAATATTTTGGAAAAATATATAAACAATTTCCTAAAGTTCACTATAGGTAGGTGCTATAAGAAATGCTTTATCTAATAGTATTTTGATAAGCGTACTTGTGGAAAAAGCTGATTTGTTTTCGAGCTTTATTAAAATTAACTTTTGTGTAAATGTCTATAACGTATGCAATTGGTAACATATAGATTTGAACTTCTAAATGTGTGTGCAAAATATCATTCATGTAATTTCATCTGTTACCGCCTTATGTCTAATCGTTTATTCCGTACAATTTCCTTTTCGCGGAACTTTCGTTGTTATGAATATTTCCTTTTATTAGCAATAGTGAAGCATGACACTATTTAGTTTCGCACATAGTCGTTAAGTAACACATATATAAGTTGTGTTTTCTTTCACTTTAATAGACAAAACAGAAAGGAATCAGATGGGAATTCCCAGCTAAGTTCCTATACAAATTGATTTTACCTAATTATCTTCAAGTTCCCTTATAAGGAATCCCTCCTTTTCTCTAGAAAAGTGAAAGGTAACAATAACTTTTAAATGACAGCTTTTCTAGTATCGTTTTCTCAAGTTTTAATAGTCCGCCATTTTGCTCCACCTTATTGGATTCGTCCCAATTTTTACCTTCTTCTGCTGTGACATACTTGATTTATGTTCAAGATTTGAGGCCCGTTCGACTAGTAGTTTCTTAATAATAATTTTTTAAACAATTTGTTAGGCTGCCAAAATGGGGTGCTGGGGTTTTACCAAAATATTACCATTTCTTTAAAATCAATTGATTGAGTAGTTTCCTATATTGTTTTTTTTACAGGTTCATCCCTATATCAAATCCATTTTTTAGGTCGGTCAAGTTAGTCCCCCCATAACGATTTTTTATGTGAAAATTTTACGGTTTTTTGCACTCTTTTTGCACCATTTTGCACCCCATCTTCTGAGTAAATACTGACTTGTCTCACAGTTGACTAAATCTCAATTTCGTATTAATCACTGAGATTTGCACCACAAATTTTAATTTTGGCATCCCTTTTACAAGGACTGTACCAATATCTGTAACTTGAAATCCACCCCTCCCTCTCCCCCATTTGATAAATTTACATTTGCGACCCAGCATATTATTCGATGAGTTTTGCACCACTAATTTTAAGTTTTGCTTCCCTTTTATAGGCTCTCTACAAATAAAACATAGCAAGGAAAACCGGGCGGTCCTTAAAATAAAGGTCTTAAGCAAACGGAAAACAAAAATTTGTGTACGCAAATAAATTTTATGTTATTTTATTTGTTGTAATAGTTTGCCGCTTCGCCTATAAAGTGCCCCAGCTAAGCGGTACGGAAAATTAATCCAGGATTTAGTAAATTTCGCACTGGTCCACTTGTAATTGGGATGTGCCTAGAGTCTCCATGCACTTGCCGCTAGAAGGTTCAAGCTATTTCCAGTTGCGCCTATACATTTCGAGCTTTTGTTTTCATTTCTATATAAATGCGTTGCGTTGAATTTGAATTATTATTTCGAAGTAACGATGGCGAGCAAAAGAGGAAAAACAATTCGAAGCGGTGCACGTGAAGTTATTGCGAGCGTTATAGAGGCCTATACTAGAAAAGCTGGACAGATGAATAGAGATAATTTTGAAAAGTGGTTGTTCTAGAAGCTTCTACCTAACATTTCTCCCAAATCAGTCGTGGTAATGGATAATGTAGAAGATAAAGTGCCAACTAAATACTCACATACAATCTTGTATGTGATCCAACATGGAGAAAATATCAATTATATGAAGTAATATCAGCCAACAAGCCTAGAGAAAAAAAGTATAAAATTGACGGTCTTTTACGTAGCCTCGGTCATACACCTTTAAGGCTGCCTCCATACATGTGCGACCTCAACCCTATTGAACTTCCATGGGCAGGAGTAAAAAAATATATTCAAGAGCGCAACCCCGGTGAACTTTCAATTAAAGATTTAAATAAAATAACATTAGAAGCGATTAACTCAATATCGGCTAAAAATTGGAAATCCTATGTTAAACATGTTCGTTCTATTGAAGATAAATACTGGGAATTAGACGGAAAAATTGAAAAGGTTATTGATGATTTAGTTATCACACTGGGATCTTCAAGTAGTGACGACGAAACCTCATCATTTTCGGAGGAAGACAAGGATTTAGAAGGAATCGAACCATTAGAATCACAGCCGTCAACCTCAAAAATGGCTTAGTTTTTTTTCATATATTTTGAAAAATTGTTCATAAAGTAGCTGTCAATAAACTGCTTCAAAATAATTAATTTTCTGTTCAATACCGGGTGTCAAAAAATATCTAATATCGCAATTAATATTTGAAAAACTACAGAACTCATATTTTTCCAAAATTAACACATCAATGTAGTTATAGTAGGGGAGCCAGCACTGATTCAAGTGAACAAAATTTATCAAAATTTTAACTTATGCAGTTCGACTTTGGGTTATTCGGGTATAACAAAAGTGACCGTTAGTCTCCGTCTGTCATATTACTTTGTACAGGGGCCGTCATTGTGAAGTACTATACAGGGCGTTTCCTAATTGCGTGCTAATGTTAAAGGGGGGTGATTCTTGGATCTTTTTAGGAAAAAAGTTTAATATGAACCTAAAAGTCTTGACTTTCGAGATACAGGGTTTTAAAAAATTTTTTTAAAATCCTATTTCTGATGCTATTATAGATAAATAACTGTGTGAAATTTGATACACATCTTTTATGCATAAAAGGGCATTTTTATTAACAATCAATTTTTGAAATTTCTACCAGTGGCGTGCATATGTAATTAAGTTGGGTAGATCCGTATGCTCCTTAATGCATAGAAGACGTGTATCAAATTTCATGCAGTTATCTACAATAGCATCAGAATTGGGATAAAAAAAATGTTTTCTTTTTAAACTTTACCATCCTGTAATCTGAAAATTTAAGACTTTTAGGACATAAAAACACCCCCTCTAACATCAGCACGCAATTAGAAAAGCCCTGTATAGTACTTGACTAGTACAATGACGGCCCCTGTATAAAGTAATATGACAAACGGAGACAAACGGCCACTTTTGGCATACCCGAGTAGCCCAAAGTCGAACTGCATAAATTAAAATTTTGATAAATCTCGTTCACTGGATCTGATGCTGGCTGCCCTTGTAAAATCTGGACTTGTAAATCGTCTATCACTATACTGGGTGGGCAATAATAGTGGACGTAGGCAGTAGCCCGGGAACCGTTAATGATAGAACTCAAGAAAAAATATATTTATAGGTAAATCGATCAAGAAAAATCAAACTTAAATCATTTTAAAATTCGAAAGTTCGCCGTTTTTTCAACACAAAAGAGATATAGAAGTGCGGTACACGAAAGAAAACAGACAAATATAGAGAAAGGTTCATTAAGCATAGTTACATTTTTAATTATCTGAAGTGCGTGTAGTCAAAAGGAGTGCCATATTATTTAAAGAACGACGGGACACTACTGGTTTAAAGAGATTTCTTGGCCGACCTTCCTAAACCAATTGACTCCGCCCGGTTTTGTTTCGTGTCCCGCACTATACCTGAAATTTGCAACCTAGCCCATCCCAATTGACAAATTTACATTTGCGACCCAGCATATTATTCGGTAAATTTTGCAGCGTTTTGCACCACAAATTTAGCACCATAAACTTCACACTTAACCCCCCTCTCTCCTCTTTTTGACAAATTAACATGTCCTCAAACTTTTAACCGTCTTCCCTACAATCCCCTAAAACGTTTTAAGCAATTTGGAAACAGTAATGTGGTTTACATCTGTGAACGAAAACACGTTATACAAAAAACGTATTCAAAAGTGAGCGCATGGTTTATTAAAGTGCACTGGACTTAGGAGAAAAGGTTGGTAATATAACTAAATATGACGTGTGTAGTTTTAAATTAATAAGCATTGCACGTTGACGTTTCGTTTTTATTGTATGCCTATTAAAAACAGTGAAAACAGTTGTTCGTTTTCGATTGTCCTGTACCCTTTTTAAACGCTTTTATTTAAGTTTACTTCTTTGTGTATCTGTCTGTACCACTGGCTAGCCAGGGGTGGGCAAAGGAAAAGCTCCCCCCTCTTTCCAAATTTATATGTTCTTTATTTAGTACATTTTTGTATTAAAATATACTTTATATAATACAATCGGGACGTCACGGAAACAAAAGCGCGGAACTTTTTTTTAGCAGCAGTTGGTTTTTCCTTTCGTGCTCTCCACAATAACAAAGGCTTAAGGAACACGAGGGAAGAAAATATACATCCGAAAGTTAAAGAAACTAACGGTAAGAGAGTAAGAAGTTTTATTATATCCCTGCCCCCTCCTCCCCAGTATTTTTTTCTGGTTACAATAGTGGTCTTTACCACCGTACATAAACAGGACAAGAAGGGTCACTTGACGTCGTCGGTACTTTGAAGCTGAGCCTGTAAAACCGAGCCGCTACATTCCACGCGAGAAGCGGACGAGCGCTGTCTTCTAATATATACAGATATGGAACGCCGTTTTACTTTTTAGTCATACGCGTCTTTGATACCAAATTTAATTGCAAAATATTTAAATGATGCTACCTGCATACAATTTTTATTCGTTTTAATTCTTCCGATATCGAATTTTTGCGGATACCAATTTTACCGAATGACATTGTTATGATAAGCAATTTCTTTGCAGACCATTTCAATTGATACCACAAAAAAGTAGTTGTTTATCCTTTTTTATCACGTATACAGCCTACTTAAAATTTCTATATACATGCGTCTTTCCTTAGTTATTACATTTCATCAAATCGATGTTAATAAAAATTGGTAAGAAATAAATGCCATATGCAAAAATCTGTTTAAATATTTAATATATTGATTCTTATTAAAATGTAATTGCTTCAAACTGGATCACATTAAATTAATATTAATACAGAAAACATTAGAATGCAATAAAGACTTTGTGGAGATTCATTTATTTTAACCGTATGAAGGCAAATCTGATTTAAGAAGTCATGTAATAAAAAAAATTAATTTATTTTTATCGCATATCAAAAAAAATTAAAGCATCTTTTACGATATCATTTTTTTAAAACATCAATTCCATTAACACCCTAAAAATGTAAATAGAATAATGCTCATTATTTTGATTTTGATAGTCGTTTATCTGTAATTTATACTCTATCAAAAGGATATAACACGGACCCTTTACCATGGAAATTAAAATATTGAAATATACATTTGAACAAATAAATAAAAGTTAATACGAGATTTAGTTGTATAAGAGTTGTGGAATTTAAATGATTAGCGGGTATAAGGTAACTGGTTTTTTTTAATATGCATTGTTTTGATTTCGAATTTTTATTAATGTCGATTCTTGTGAATATCAATTTTCATTGAATGAAGCCACCTTGTTTCAATTTTAATTATCGGACGTGGAGCGATCTAGTGCAAAAAGGGACAACAAGAGCAGAAATCTGTAATTTTTTAATACCCGAGTTTCTGGTTAGGCATGCGTTCGAAGATTTAAATGTGCATCTAAAATTAACCGACTGTATTATGCATGACGTCATGACGAGTCAGATGCGAATAATCAAAAACATATTCGTAGGTAATCAATGACAGTTGAAACGTGATTAATTATTGTTCGATTGGGAATACTTAGTTATTAAATCATTGGGGAATACGATATACACCCCTATATTTAAAATGCGACCACGTACAAAATTACAGATCATAATAAAAAAAAGTTAAAACGAACGTATCTAGTTCTCAACATGCTATTCCAAAACAAGCTATTCTACAATCCTTTGATGATTTCCTGGCCTAATCTACAATCAGTCATATATGGTAGAGCAATAACAACGGCTTTTGACTTAGTATTGATATTTATACCAGAATAAAGAAAACAAGGTTTTGAATTTCCCAGCTATAATTCACAGGTTACCACACACTGCAATTTGTAATGGCAAATTGCAATTTCTCCTGGAAGCTGTGTGCCGGCGATATGCTCTACTGCAGGTTTTTTGGCTTCTTAAACGTGATTTAAAGTAGGCTGACCAGATTTTTTTCAAATGAAAAGAGTACATTTTGACGAAATGTAAAAATAGGTACCAGCGTATAATAATTAAGTAGTCTTGTCACTTTCGCAGAATTCAATGACTTACAGTAATAATTATAATACACATAATAATATGGACTAAAAATAACAAAAATAATTAGAAAATGGTACCAGATTTCGCAAAATAGAGACAGATTTCTCAAAATAGAGAATATTTGTCGTATTTATGGAAATAGTAAGACTACCAGAGTACATGGATCTGAAAAAGAGAACATTCCTCTTAAAAAGAGTATATCTGGTCACCCTATTTAAAGCAAACTGTAGTAAGCTTATATAGGTATATCACTATATATTTATTTAGAGTATTTATTTCATAATTAGGACACTATTTTCATGTTTGTCTCCCTTGTTTAATATGTGAGTAATTATTATAATTTATAGGTATGTGCACCTCACTTTCAAAGCTGCGTGTCGATCAAGATACGAATTTACAAAAATGAACACATTTACCCAGTCGTGTATTTAGAATGCCGTCTTAGAGAGGGATGCAAACATTTGATAACTAAAAAAAAGTTCTAGGTTCTTGTGGGAACAACATAAGCATGAAAACTTAAAAAAAAACAGAGTTTTCAATGTTTCTGAGGTAAAAGTCCTGAAATGCTTTATATAATGTAATTTTTGCTTGGGTTATTAGCTCGGGGGGAAGGGGGTGCGGGGTGCATTTGTCTCCTGCACCTACCCAAACCCGAAACTTTCGTATGTTGGAATGTAGAATATGTTATATTGAAGAATACCCTAAAACAAAAACATAGCATGCATGCCCTATTAGCTTGGTAATTTTGTTAAAAAGGTCTCTTTGCTCAGTACACAAGTTTAATCTACAAAGCTGATTTTTTTTCTAGTTTTTGTTCTTATGTTCTGGTACTCACGTACATATTATGTATATAAGCCAGGGCAAAATACGTGATAGTTTTATAGATCATAAAAACCGATTGATGGTTGTGCCTTGTATTAGATTTAATGCCTCCACATCTAACTGTAATAACGGTAAATATTCAAAGCAACGTGTACCCTTCTTGTCATGTAGAGATATTAGAGAATCTTTCGATACGAATCCACGACATGGTGATTTCTGTCTGGATTCAAACTTGGAATCATATTCATATGTACCTACAAATAGTATATGTTGAACCTAAATACAGGGTGTTACTAAAAGTCATAATGTAATTTTAGAGGTAGTTTTTACATCAAAAATTATGGTACCTACATATAGTATATGTTGAACCTAAATACAGGGTGTTTCTAAAAGTTATAATGTAATTTTAGGGGTTGTTTTGTACATCAAAAATTATGAATAAAAGTTCCTATAGACATGTGCAGAAATGCTTTGTTTTAGAGATACGCGGTGTCGAAGATTTTGTTTTTTTTTTAGTTTATATAATGCATCTTTTAAACTTTTAGAGACAATTTATTAAAATTAGATACGCTGTGAATTGTAACCAATACTTACCTACGAAAACTGTATGTACACTCAGATTGAAAATCAACTTAATTTTTTTTTAATACGGAACTGTATTTTTTATTTAATTATTAAAAAATGTTCAATCTCCCAAAACTAACGATGTTTCATACTTAATGTTTGAACAGTAGATTTAAGATTTTTCCATAAAAGACAATGTGTTAGAGAGACACAGAAAACCAGAATCTCGCGAAATTTACAAAGGAAAATTTTAAGTACCCTAAATGAATGAGTGCATTACATCACTGGTTTTTAGAAGTCAAGGATTTTTAAAAAACAAAATAAAAATGCAGGTCTATTTAAAAAAAAATTAGTTGATCTGACCGCGAAGAAGAAACGTCGAATTTCAAATCTATATGCACCATCTTGTTGATAATGAAAAGTAGCTATAAAGGTATAAAATTTATTTTGTGATATCTCTTCAAATGCAGCCTGACAAAAATTAAATGTATATAGCTGATTTTACGGACGTATATCCTCGGAGGTAGTCAGAATTGTCTAACTTTGTCAACTACTTATTATTCGCTATTTGCCCTATTTTAACCGACATTGTATCTCTTACGGTTTCCAAGATCTCAATGCTTGTACCTCGAATTTGTAACATCCTGTATATGTTTGCGTGTTTTGATTTGTTGGGACCATTGCGGTATACCACCCTAATGGCTGAGGTATTCCAAGTACAACCATATATAATTCTCACATTGAATGCTATTTACTAGTTAATTTTTATTTTTCAATCTAGAGTGCTGTGATTTGGCAAAATCTATTAACTTTCCTCCAAGAAGCCTGGGAAAAATAAAATTATCTGTCTATTCACTAAACATCTTTTATACCCATTTAAATATTAGTTAAACGATTTTTTTAGCTCTTCGGGTTAGCCTTTGCGAGTATCATTATATAGATACTCCACAACAATATGCAGTATTTTAAAAAATCGGCAAATAAAGGCATAATACTCCCCATTTAAAAAACAAAAGTTAATGGCAGAAATTCGGAACTAAAAGAAGATATGGCAACACTGTTAAAGTGTATCTAAAGTCAATTGTGACAACTTAAAAACTAAGAATCCGTCAACAGTCGGCGATTTCATTGTGAAGCATGGGCGGCGTGATAGAAATTAAATTTTTTTTTTGTAAAACAGATTAATTATTATTAGTACTTTCTTTTTTTTTTATTTATTCGCATTTAACATTTTTTTCAATTAGTTTTTTTTATTTGATCTGTTCAGGTGATTGGGCCGAAATAGTTAAGCTAAATGAAAAAAAAATTTATTCTCCGTAAATAAATCGCATAAAACGTATTTTTATAGCTTTATGGGTATATAGATTATTCCAATTGTAATCTACTTGATAATATATTTACTTTGTAATTACAGAGGGGAAAAGGAAGGGGATAAAAATTGAAAGTTTCGTTAAATATCGAGCAGGTAATATGTCATTTTGTACGGTATCGTTTATATATATTATATTTCAATTTTAAAACTTATTTGATTTTGAGGGGTTGAAGTAAATAGTGCCTAAAAGTAAAATGCTTCATAAAAAATTGAATCGTTCAGAGAGGTTTTTGAATTTGCATATTGCATATTTCAAATTTCAAATCACTCTGATGAGTAGTTTTTAAG
Organism: Kuschelorhynchus macadamiae; assembly: GCA_030620095.1. NCBI lineage: Eukaryota > Metazoa > Arthropoda > Insecta > Coleoptera > Curculionidae > Kuschelorhynchus > Kuschelorhynchus macadamiae. The sequence continues at coordinate 88,437 of JAUTXW010000374.1, forward strand.
CTATGCCGCGAACTGACTGACAGACAGAGAGATCGACGGAATTGATAAAACATATTTTTTGTCATCTAGGGAAGCTAAAACCTTAAAATATATAAAACTTGAGAATCTGATTTTTTCACGGTTAAAAATATTTTCTTTGACCTTAATTTTTTAATATTTCACCAGGCCCCCATTTTGTTTTGCCATATTGGATTTTTACCAAAATATTACCAGGTCATTCCCATATGACCCTTAATTTTTGACAAACATCTCAAGTCAATCTGATGAGTAGTTTCTAAGCAATGTCTCGAACTATCAGACAGACAGACAAACCGACAGATGGACTGACGGAATTGATAAAACATATTTTTTGGCGTCTAGAGGCGCTAAAACCTGAAAATATCTAAAATCTGGGAAATGTGTTTTTCACGATTACAAATATTTTATTTGTTTGGCTACCATTTTGTTCCGCCATTTTGAATTAATACTACAATTTTACTAGTTCTTCTCTATACCACAATTAGTTATGGCACACAATTTGAAAATGAAATTAAGTATTTTTTTCGTGCTGAATTTTTAAATATTTTATTAAGCCGCCAGTTTGTTCCGCCATCTAGTATTAATACCAAACTTTTATCAGTTGTTTTCTATATAATACTTGGTTTTTGTGCAAAATTTTAGGCAAATTGGGTAAGTAGTTTTTTAGTAATAATTTTTTTAACATTTTACTACGCCGCCATTTTGTTTTGCCATATTTGATTTTTTCCAAAATGTTACCACGTCATCCCGATATGATCCTTAGTTTTTGACTAAAATTCGAAGTCGATCGGTTAAGTAGTTTTTTAGCTATCGCGGCATAGCTAACAAACTACTTAACCGATTGCCTTCAAATTTTAGTCAACAGACAGTTCGACAGACAGACCGACACAATTGAGAAAAAAATGTTTATCTAGGGACCCTGAAACGTAAAGATCAGAAAAAATCTCGAAGGGTGATTTTTTCACGTTTATAATACATTTCTTTTACAAGGTAAGTAAAAACACTGCTGACCCGAGATCTTTGAGCAAGTGCAGGCGACGCAAATATTTTAAAATATATCTTTTTTGTGCACTTTTTTGTTAAATCAACGTCTCCAAAAATCTAACCAATTGAATTACGGATATAACCAATCAAAGTGCTTAACTCTGATTCTCCGCCCACAAATTTTTATAATGAGTCCACGTTGACTGTGTCGCGGAGGTCAGCTGTTTGTACGGGGACCCGTCAACTGAATAAAAATAAACTTAGTTGATATAAGTGGTGTAGTAAATTGAGCGTACCCCAAATTTTCCGCTGTCTCAATTGACTTTAGGTACACTATACAATAATATATATCATAAAATAAAATAGGTAAAAACCCAAAGTGGAGCTGCTGCAGATAGAACGTTTAAACACGCATTTCAGATTTCAGAACATAAAAATAGCTTTTTAAATAAAAAATCAGATTCAGCTTCATTGCTTTATTTTACACCTACCAATAAAACAAAGGTTGTGTTGTTTGATTGAAATTGTTATATCATTGTATAAACGGGGGCTTAACAATAATGGTTGTATACATACATTGTGTATTAAAACTAAAATCTCGAAGTGTTGAAAGTGGTTTGCCGAACCGTCGGCGTCGCACGTCATGCAAATACTATTTTTTACCTTCGCCCTCCCACTTCATATACTCACGGCCCACCACTGCATCAGGCTCCGCCGTCGCGTCGACAGTGGCCCCAGTACAGAGCTTGCGCGTCATGTTTTTGCGGGGATTTAATGATTGAAATGCAAAGGCCACAACGCGTAAGGCTCAAATGTGGTGGGGGCCCCGGGAGACATCAGCGAGCGAAATACAAAACTGAGGATCTTTTCTTTTTTTTGTCAGATGAGCCCCAACCATCGTAAGTAGTTAATTCGGCCTTGTTGCTTCTAGAAAAGCAGCCTCTATAACGCAACGTACAAGACCCCTTTTAATACTCATTGTTTATAAAATTATGATTAACACCACGATATACTTACAACGGTATGCCCACGCCCGTCTCTTCAGCATTCAGCAAAAAAATAAAACTGAAGTTTACAAATATCAGATTATCTAAAGTGCTCATCGTGAGGATTCGTGAAATTTATTTTGATTAAAATAATTAATTAATTTAAAACAAAGGTTAAGAATGCTGCAAGTAAAATAATTGCAGGGGAAACTTCCATTCATATTTTATTACATTTGTTACTTGAGTTGCTGCACTAGTGCCGTCTATTGACATTTTTAGTTTTTACTTGCAATTGAAAAATAGAAACCAGGTTCAAAAGTGTCTTATACAGGTAGCTAAAACCATATTGTTTTATTATTATAGTAAATATATCCTAAATTACCATTTTTAAATTTATCTTAACAGCTTGACGGTAAGCAACAATCCACATTTTTGAAAATGTATTATTTTGGAAATTTGAAATATCTTATATCTGTCACTTTTGTTTTCCGATTATAATTTCAATCTCGATTTCTATTGCCTGCAACTGCACAGGTAGGACATAATAAACAGTATTGAAAATAAAATCTATAGATTCAAAATAATTAGTTTAATAATTTTAATTTTACAAACATTTTATTGAAGCGTAAATTCTACAAACGTTTTCAAATGACAATGCATTACGTCCTAGTTGACTCCCAAACGCTGTACATCAATGTGACGTACTTGCGCGTGAAAGACGGGTTTGAATTCAATCCGTATCATCGTCTTTTATTGCACAAATGATATTAAAAATTCAGTAAGCAAGATTGTTAGAATGCAATCCAATGTTAGCGCAATTCGCAAACTAACGAAGTCGGCTCATACTTCAGAACCCAGAATACCAGACCAGAGGGGCTCCAGAATTTTACAAAACTTTTTTGGCGCGAAGACTTCTCTTTCCTATGACGACACATTCTCGAATTAATTTGAGTTATCGAACGCACTCACGTAAACACAATAAATTTCTTTTGCGGGGCTATAGATGGCGAAACTTCCGATAATAAAAATGCATTCGAGGGGCTTGTATTCAGTAGAAATTGATATCAATGGAAATTGGTTTGAATGAAAATAGATAATCATAGAAATTGCTGTAAATAAAAATACCATTCATAAAAATCGATAATCGGTTATATTGTTTACCACAGAATACTACAAAGGTATTCGTTAAATATTGGATAAATATTGATATCAACAAATTTGTAAGTAATAAAATTATATTATAATAAAAAAATGCATTTTAATTATAATATACGGAAGCGTAGAAGGGCCACAATTTTTTTTTTATTTTTCAATTCTGAGTTTAAAGTCGGAATTTAAGAAAATTCTGAGTTTAAAGTCAGAATTTAACAACATTCTGAGTTCAAAGTCGGAATTTAATAAAATTCTGAGTTTAAAGTTGGAAATTAACTAAATTCGGAGTTTAAAGTCAGAATTTAACAAAATTCTGAGTTCAAAGTCGGAATTTAACTAAATTCTGTGTTTAAAGTCAAAATTTAATAAAACTCTGAGTTTAAAGTCGGAATTTAACAAAATTCTGAGTTTAAACTGGAACCAAAAAAACAAGTTCAATATTCTTGTTTGAATAATGGCAAATGCGCTATGAATTGTTCCACCAAACTACAGATTGTTAAATGATAAAAGGGGGGAGGGTACAAAATAAAAGTTTCCTATTTTGATTTTTGAATGTTAAATAAGTCCCTGACAAATTAAACATATGTTTAATTAGTTCATTTTATATATTTTTATTTATTTCGATTGCTCAAAAAAAAAAGCCAAAATGAATATAAGAAAACATATACATTAAAAGGTTCACAAAATAAAAAAGGTAATATAAAACGATAAATAAGTTTTAAGAAACGATTCATATATGTTTCAACGATTTAAGGGTGTCTCGCGAAACATACTGACAGATCTCCCCTTCTGTTTCAGGGTGATTCAAGTTGAGTGTCCTATTAGAAATATCTGGAGAACCAACGAATAGGATGTTTTGAGAATTTGGCTATGGCCATAGATGAACATAATATACTCTCGTTATAAAATATTTTAAATTACGCGGTGTTGCCGCTTCTCCCTCAAACCGGAGGCATCATCCGTTTTTTTTAAATAAAATGCCCTATATTTTATTAAATTTTTATATTTTTCTAAAAAATCCAAGCACTTATTGAGTTACTTTTCTCATGCCTAAATTTAACTGTTTTCGAGAAAATGACGCTTGAACAATGACAATTTTGACCCTTTGAAGCTCGGTAAATCTCAAACGAGTTTACTTGCAACGAAATGGATTTCACTTATCTGTCTTAATATTTAATTATCTATCTCCTGACATCAATTTCAGGTTTGGCAGGAGACGTCAAAAATGCATTTCGTTAAATTCTGACTTTAAACTCAGAATTTAGTTAAAGTCTGACTTTAAACTAAGAATTTAGTTAAATTCCGACTTTAAACTCAGAATTTAGTTAATTTCTGACTTTAAACTAAGAATTTAGTTAAATTTCGACTTTGAACTCAGAATTTTAATAGATTCTGACTTTAAACTCAGAATTTTGTTAAATTCTGACTTTAAACTCAGAATTTTGTTAAATTTCGACTTTAAACATAGAATTTTGTTAGATTCTGACTTTAAACTCAGAATTTTGTTAAATTCTGACAGAATTTTTTAAACTTCAAAGTCAGAATTTTGTTAAATTCCGACTTCAAAGTCAGAATTTAAAAATAAAAAAAATTGTTATACTCTTCCGTAATAATAATATAATGAAAATTGAATTAATTTTGTAAAGACCCATCCAAATATCCTGACATACATTTTAATAGCTAAATCAAATTAATTGATAGTTAAAAATCTATATGAAGGCTTTAGCTCTGGATGTTCCAAGGATTCAGTTAAAATTAAATTTTTATTGTAATATTATAAAATAAATTGCCATAATGAAGTCCCATTCAATTTAAATTAATACCGGGCATATAGCAAACTAAAAAGTAAAACGGCGTTCCATATACAGAGTAATTTTGTAGGGCTACATTAACCTTACTTCCTGAGCGACTGATACGGGGGCTAATACAAATGAACTCTAGAGATCAGATAAGATTTAAATATTTATTAAACTGTTCAAATGGATTTTTTTTTGTTGAAATAAGACAATGTAACAATATATGTTATCAGATCCATAAAATGTAAATAATATAATAAAAAAAAAATATTATAGAAAACAAAATTGTGTATTTAATCATGTTTCAAAATATAAAATAAGGAAACCATTTCTGGTTAAAACATTGTTTAAAACATTACTAGCAAAATTTTGAATATTTTCACAGTGTTTAAAAGATTTTAAAAAATATTTTAGATGTATTGAGATATTACTAATATACAGCACACATTTTAAAAGTATACATAAAATATTATTGCTCCATCAATATTTTTCCTATATATTTCAAATATTGCGAAAATATGTGTATGTAGGAATTTAATGTACTTACTTTCAGTTAAAAATTATGATAAATGAAGTTCAACATTTAACCAAGTAAGTTTATAATAAAATTCTACTAGACCGGATAAATGCTTCAGAAATATGTTCCAAACGCTTTTTTTAATATAATACTTTTAACTAATTATTAAATATATATAAAAAACATCTAAAAAAATAAATTTAATAAATATCTTAAAATGAAACTAATCATGTAGAAAAATTTTTTAATAGAGCACTTTTAATTAATAAAATTTACTTGATATATTATTTTTAACATTATATGAAATACATACAAAATATGTAAAACGATAATTTTGAAAAACATTTTAATAACTGTTTTAGAAAATATTTTTGTAAAATATTTCTTCTAACTAAATTATAAAACATATATAAAATATTTCAAAAACAATCTTTAAAAAATGCCACCTCTTAGCAAATAATGTTTACTCACACACAGTAATAGTATAATACATAGCAAGTGTTGGAAACGAGAGTTTTCAAACGAGAAAATATAAATCTTTCGAAATATGACCACTTAAACTTTTTAGTAGAACTACTATTTTTTATATAAGAATTTTTTGTTGTTTTGTTGTAGTGGATTGGGTGCAAAATAAATATTATTTATCCAAAAAAAGGAAGCATTATCAAAGCATTATAGTTGTAATGAAATAAGTAAAAACACTATTAAGGTGTATTTTAAATTCAAGAACTCATAGATATTTTAATACTAAAAGAAGAACAAAATAAACTACAGCTTGGCCAAACTAGCTATTAAAATTTAAAATTATAGATAATATTAATTATTAAATTAAAAATATAGTTTTGGTTTTTATATTCTTATTAATTACTCAAAAAAAAATAGTAATAGATCTATTAAATGACTAAAATATAAATATAGAATCTCATAACTGCTCAAACACAATATCAAATTAAACGTATTTTTATGTATTGTTTTACGCATGTATTTTCTTTTTTAATGTTGTAATTTAAAAAAAAATATCATAGTTTAATATTTTTAATCGAAAGCGGGTGCTTCCTGAATATAGAAAACAATTAAAAATATTTTATTTTTATTAGAATTACTGGAATTTATTACAATTCAGCTGTTGAAACAAGGGTATGGACAAAGTTTACTGAATATAATATAAGTTCCCGCACTTCGACGAAAATTCCGATCTACTACATTCCCCTCGCCGCAGCTGGTTCTCGGCAGTCCACCGTTTTCAGTTGTGCGAAGCGCTGGTCTGTACACAGTGGATTTTGTTTACGATTAACATATTGTCTGTTGTTTGTACGTGGTAGGCCAATAAAATGCCCGTCGAATATTGTTCTGTGGATAGTTGTTTTTCAAAACGTGGAGGTGGATTATCGTTTTTTCGCTGTCCAAAGAATTAACCAAGGTAGGCACCTACCTATTTTGGAATATAAAATTATAACATTATAATTTTTGTACAATTTTAAAAATATTAAAAAATATATGAATATCCTTTGTATAGTACCCATTTTTTGGTATTTAAATTGAAATATAATACCTCTGCAGATGTCAAGCTTGGAAGTCGCATTTAGGGTTTGCTGGGGGCCACAAATATGCAGACCTTAATTCTGAGTTGTCCTATCAAAAAAAAATTAGGATTTTATGTCACCTTTAAAGCTACGCCTCCAGTACAATGCGATTCCCACATTATACCAATCCAAAAAGTGGCTAAAATTTGGAGGGTAATATCTCCAGTGTGTCTGATTTTTCCGGAAAAAAAGTCAAAGTTTACTGAATATAATATATAAGTTCCTTCACTCCTGGTCGGAACTTTGTCGAACGGGCTAGACAAGCCTGTCGACTGGGACAAAGCCCGTGCCGCCTTGAACAAAAAACTTCCAAGGGAGATTAGAGTAATAAAATAAAAAATGTAATCGTTTTCTCCTCAGTTGCATATTGTGGGGAAGGCGATGTCAGGCGGTGTTCGATTGTAAAATAATAATAGTAATAAAGTTTAATATTTGTTACTAGTATCCGACAGTCATTAATTGAAATAAAAATTTAGGGAAATTAATTTGATGTTTAAAAAATCCGTTCTATGGACGTGACTACTCGTAGGAGATGGAGAAAAGAAAAATATCACATTCGAAAAGCATCACCATGTTTTACATTGTTTGATTTATAAATGGTATAATATAATATGTTTATAACAAGCATTGCCGTGTCATAATGCAATAGCCGGGATTTTTCTAACGTTTACGAAAGGTACTTTCTGGTGTCCGAATACGTAAATATTTCCCTTCCTGGAATATTGATTTTTAATGGAGAGTAGAAGTTTTAGCTAAATTAAGCCGGTAATACAGAAGCATGTTGCTTTTTGTTTTAAGTTTTTTTATTGGAAAACTATAAAAGTTATAACAGTGTAAGAAATGCGTTCTTAATATTATTTGTTTATAACAGAGTACATCCCGGTTGTTGTTCGAAAATGGACATAGCGTCTTAAGGACTTTCTATGCGATCCATGAGGTGCATAATTTAAACATAACTTTGATCATACAGAGTAGCTCACAAAACCGTAGCAAACCAATCTTTCTATTTTTAATAAGACACAGAGTATATTCGTTATATTTTATTAAGCTTATTTAAAGGCCAATTCGAAAACACTATATTTTTTGGTTTAGCTTATACAGGGTGTTAAAGAGTACACATTCTGAAGTATACATGGACAACTTGGAAACCAATGAAACCATGTATAAGTAAATATAGGATAAATATGATATCACCCAACCGCTTTTCGAATAAACTTTCCAAAATACAGCAAATGCACTGGATGTCTGATTAAAAAAGAAAACAAGTTTGGTTTGCTATGGCTTTGTGAATTGTGAGCTGAAGTGTATGATCAAAGCTATGCTAAGACCATACATCTTATGAATGACACTTTATTCTATTTTGTACATCAACTGAGATATTCCTCAGTCAAAATTTCATGGGACACCCTGTATATTCACCATTTCAAGTTGATTTGGTTTGAATTTTGCTGATAGACATTTTTTTCAAATTGGACTTAAGTGGCATATTTAGTGTTTCACAAGACTCTTGCAAATTTCTTGTTATTGTCTTGTTCTTGCTGCAAGAACAACACAAAACTCTTTTATATTTATTATTTCCCTTATCCCTTATTATTTACCAAAGTGTTATGATTCAAATCTGAGTACCCCAAAACCCATAAAAAGGCATATTACGGAATTATTAACAAAAAATTGTTGTTTTTTTATCAATTAATCCCCCACTTCACCCTCTTCTTCTCAACCGATTTTACTCAATACCATATGGATTACTACCTATATACCAAATTTAAACTCGATAGCACAATTATTCCTTTGAAATTTATCACAAACTAACAGACAGACAGAAAATAGATTTCGCCGAAATTATGTTTTTACACTTTTGGGGTCGTCGAAAAAAAATATTTCTTTTTGCCGATATTGTTTTCCATGTCTTAGAGATTATTATGGATCATTTGCAAACCTTCCGCCGCTGCAATTCTTGCAAAAATTATTTAAATTGAAATATAATACCTCTGCAGATGTCAAGCTTGGAAGTCGCATTTAAGGTTTACTGGGGACCACAAATATGCAGACATTAATTCTGAGTTGTCCTATCAAAAAAAATTAGGATTTGCAGCCGTTATTTTACGGAAGAAAGCTTTATGTCACCTTTAAAGCAACGCCTCCAGTACAATGCGATTCCCACATTATATCTATCCAAAAAGTAGCTAAAATTTGGGGGTAATATCTCCAGTGTGTCTGATTTTTCCGGAAAAAATCCGAAAAACTAGTTTCTAAGGAATTTGTTTCATAAATAGTGTATGAGCGCTACTGGTTTTAAAAATCCGAGCCGAAGACGAGAATTTTTACTTCCCTCGTAAAAGGGAAGTATTGTAATGGTGAAAAATCACCCTCCGAGATTTTTTCAGATATTTACGTTTCAGGGGGTCTCTAGATACCGAGAAACATGTTTTCTCCATTCCGTCGGTCTTTGTCCGTTCCCGGTATAACTAGAAAACTAGGTACTTATCCCATTGACTTCAAATTTTGGTCAAAAATTGATGGTCATTATGAGATAATCTCGTAACATTTTGGTGAAAATCCAAAATGGTAAAAATGTAAAAATTGGCGGCTAAAAAACTAGTAAATTTTGCAAAAAAATATCGACAGGTAAATTTTGGTACGAATCCGAGATGGCGTAACAAAATGGCGACCTAATAAAATATTTAAGTAAGAATTGATTTTGGTTTAGAAGTTAACTGTTAAAATTGTGGAACGAATATAAGATGGCGAAACAAAATGGCGGTTAAATTATTACTTCTATATCTCTAAGAGATGGAAAACTATAATATCGGCAAAAAAAAATGATTTTTTTTCGCTAAATTGATTTAAAACGACCCAAAAAGTGTAAAAATATATTTTCGGCGAAATCTATTTTCTGTCTGTCTGTTAGTTTATGTGATAAATTTCAAAGGAATAATTGTGCTATCGAGTTTAAATTTGGTATATAGGTAGTAATCCATATGGTATTGAGTAAAATCGGTTGAGAAGAAGGGGGTAAAGTGGGGGATTAATTGATAAAAAAACAACAATTTTTTGTTAATAATTCCGTAATATGCCTTTTTATGGGTTTTGGGGTACTCAGATTTGAATCATAACACTTTGGTAAATAATAAGGGATAAGGGAAATAATAAATATAAAAGAGTTTTGTCTTGTTCTTGCAGCAAGAACAAGACAAGAACAAGAAATTTGCTAGAGTCTTGTGAAACACTACATATGCAACTTAAGTCCAATTTGAAAAAAATGTCTATCAGCGAAATTCAAACCACATAAACTTGAAATGGTGAATATACAGGGTGTCCTATGAAATTTTGACTAGGGAATATCTCAGTTGATGTACAAAATAGAATAAAGTGTCATTCATAAGATACATGGCCTTAGCATAGCTTTGATCATACACTTCAGCTCACAATTCACAAAGCCATAGCAGACCAATTTTCTTTTCTTTTTTAATCAGACACCCAGTGCATTTGTTCTATTTTGGAAAGTTTATTCGAAAAGCGGTTATTATTATCCTATATTTACTTATACATGGTTTCATTGGTTTTCAAGTTGTCCATGCATACTTCAGATTGTGTACTCTTTAGTACCCTGTATAAGCTAAAAAAAAAATATGGTGTTTTTGAATTGGCCTTTAAATAAGCTTAACAAAATAAAGCGAATATACTCTGTGTCTTATTAAAAATAGAAAGATTGGTTTGCTACGGTTTTGTGAGCTACCCTGTATGATCAAAGTTATGTTTAAATTATGCACCTGATGGATCGCATAGAAAGTCCTTAACACACTATGTTCATTTTCGAACACCAGCCGGGATGTACTCTGTTATAAACAAATAATATTAAGAACTCATTTCTTACACTGTTATAACTTTTACAGTTGACCAATAAAAAAACTTAAAACAAAAAGGAACATGCTTTTGTATTACCGACTTAATTTAGCTAAAACTTCTACTCTCCATTAAAAATCAATATTCGAGGAAGGGAAATATTTACGTATTCGGACTCCAGAAGTACCTTTCTTAAACGTTAGAAAAATCTCCGCTATTGCATTATGACATGGCAATGTTTGTTATAAACATATAATATTATACCATTTATAAATAAAACAATTTAAAAAAGGGTGGTGCTTTTCGAATGTGATATTTTTCTTTTCTCCATCTCCTACGAGTAGTCACGTCCATAGAACGGATTTTTTAAACATCAAATTAATTTCCCTAAATTTTTATTTCAATTAATGACTGTCGGATACTAGTAACAAATATTAAACTTTATTACTATTATTATTTTACAATCGAACACCGCCTGACATCGCCTTCCCCACAATATGCAGCTGAAGAGAAAACGATTACATTTTCTATTTTATTACTCTAATCTCCCCTGGAAGTTTTTTGTTCAAGGCGGCATGGGCTTTGTCCCAGTCGGCACAAAGTTCCGACTCCGGGTGAAGGAACGAGATGGCTCCATTCGGCTCAAAGTTCATTGGGCCCAAAGCCAATCACAGGCGTTCGCGACGTTCGGGTGATTTGACCACGTGAACAGTCTTCCGGTTCATCTCGAAGAATGCAGACCTCTGTGTTATTAACATAAGTGGTTCCACGTGTTCGGTTTTGCACTTAAACACTCAGAGTGGAAACTAACGACCCCGCTAGAAAGGGAGCAGACGCTGTGAACGTGTGATGCCTAGTTGTTCCTGTATTCTATCCCGTTCGTCTGCCGCAGTTCTACATAGAATATTAGCGTAATGGCCGCTATGTGGCGGGAGTGGGAGGGGTAAGGGGATAGCTTGAAACAAAAGGTTATCTGGTGAGACCAGTAGTACTCTCAAGGGGCATCTAGTGGAAGCCAAGATGCCTTAGAAGAGTTTATTAAGAAAGACAAATTTAAAAATATTGAAATACACGGGGTGACCGGGAGCTCAGAGCTCGCCATCCGGACATCCCACCGATAACGTCTCTAAACTGGAATAAGGTGTAAATTATCTGGAAGGGTCGCTCCAGCTCTAAATAAGCACCGGGCGGAGAGCAATCTGGCAAGTTGCGAAGTGCAGTGCCAAAAACATAGATTGAAATTGAAATTGACCACGTGAAGGAAATCTCTTTCGAGATATTGTTCTAGAGCAGCCTAATAAGTCGGGTGGAGAGGGGAAATGTTATATTGCCGTTGCCAATAATAAATTAAAACGAATTGATGATGAGGTTTTTTAAAATTAACTAAACTAATGTAGGTATTCCATAGAATTAAATATAGATACATATATTTTTGTTAGACTGTTTAATTTATCTGAAACAAAAAGAACATACATAGGCACCTATTTAGTTATTTTTATTTTGATAATTTTTTAAATGAACACGAATAAAATTATTATTAATCCGACTAAATATTATATTAATACCCTATTATGTTGCTTTTTGGCAATAAATTTAATCCGAAACATATACCAAAGCTGTCAAAAATAACTAAAATTAGTAAAATTGTTCTGTACCCTAGTAAGCCAAGCAAATTAGGAAAGTAAAATACCCATGTTGTTTCCCGTAGTCATTATTATATAATGTATCTTTATAAATACCAAAATAAAGAAATTTTCTTTCTTGGTGTATATATTTATTTAGAAACATTTATTTGTTAACCTTCATAGAATACCGTAGAAACCATGGTCCTTATACGTAGCGCATTTATGTCTCTATTTATAATAACTAAAAAACAAATGCTAATGGTAATAAATTAAAAGTCATTATCTCTCGAAAAACCAAAAAATAAGGAAATATTGATTTTTGTTTAATTCTGCATAAAGATGTTAAAGTGTTATGTTTATATTTTGTTTCTTTTTGTAATAAAAATGTATCAGTTAAATTTAGCGAAATTTAATATTCTACAAAGTTTTTTTTTAATAGACCTGATATGATTTTCCAATAGTGAGTTTGGCACCATTCATCAGTTTCAAATTCAATTCATTGTTAAAAAAGAAAATAAAAAATATAATAACAATCTATAATAAAGGTGTAATATTGAATTGCGTTGCCGCTTTTAATCTGAGGTTTGTTACGTTTTCAATTGGATTAAATTCTGTATAGAATCAAATCAGAAACGGTGTTAATAAATAAGGCACACTTGTTGCGTATGATACTAATTCGCTCACCACTTTATTAGTTTAGTGTAAATAAAAACCATCTTTATATTTTATAGCTTTTTGGGGTGAGTACTGAGTAATCCCATACTACAAGGCAGCATAGTCCGATTTTTTACACATTCACCATATTGTGCTAATAACGCCGCACCGGTGGGCATTATTATAAGTAACCGACAATTCGTTCAATCGTAATTTCCGAAGTGAACCTTATGATGTGATATTAAGAAACCGACGAGTCAGACTCGTTTGTCGGCTACATAAAGATGTTTGGCGAGTTATTAAAATGATATTGTAACCGAGGTTTTTGCCTGATTCATCGGCTTAATTAATTAATTAATAAAAATACAAGAACACTAAAAAACGTTTTTTATTAATATTTAAAAAAAAATATATTTTTAAAAGTAGAATAGATAATTTTTTATAACTTATTTTTCTATAATTACTTCCTCTGCTTGGTGTCACCTATCGATTTACCTTTTAAAACACATGTCTTCAAAGAATGTGGAGCTTTTGTTATGTGCATTTTTTCACCTTCGGAAGGTCTTCCTAATAATCTTCTTTTACCTGTAATGCCACTTTTTCGTCGGCTTATAGCTGTTGGTTGTACGCCAATTTTAGTACCCCTTCTGGTAATAATTTTTTTTTTACAATGATGCGACAGTTGCCCTTTATACTTAAAAGAAGTATGAAGTCCGCTTAGTAAAGCAGAAATGGATTTTCCATATTTATTGGCGTTATCGAGGTAAGCTGTTACTGCCGGGATAAAATTAATAGGGTCATCAGTTAAATTTTTGAAAATATGCTCTGTGTGTTGCCCCCATCTTGCCTTCAGTTCTTCAGTTTTACCTGGTGTATCTGATTCAGTAGTATGCTCATCAATGACTTCGAAATCGATCGATTGTTATTAGTACTTTCCGCTGTATTGGTTTCCTTGAATTTAAAATTTAAACTGGATTCATCATGCAGAAGTGGCAAAAACATTTTTTGATTTGCTATGCTTCCAGTTGCTAATTGAAACAGAGAAAGTTTATTTTGATATGATATTGTATTCATAGTGAACAGGATGTTAAATTTTAAAATAACTGCTGCCTGATGCTTGCAGTGCTTGCCATTGTAACCAACAGCACAAGTACACTTGCATAAAATCATATCGACAGTGTAAAAAATCTCGGAGTTTGAAAAACTTTGTACAATATATTGTCCATCACCCAAATCCTTTATAGTCGCTATTATTTTTGATTCCTTGGGCATATATGTTTCTTGGACAACTTTGCAGACTCTTTTTAAAATAATATCTAGTATTCTTTGAGTATAGTAACTTTCGAAACTTGTGCAAATAAAATCTGCTAGCTGAGGCAAATTAAAAGCCTTGGTTCTTTCAAGCGGTATGTCTTTTAAAAGTCTAAACATAACTTCTGTGTAGTTATTTGTATCTGATCCTCTTAACGGAAGATTTTGGCGGTAGCATACTGACCACTCTTCTATACGAATAAATAATTTTTCAACATATGACCGAAATTGGATGTGGCTACAGTGTGAATAAAAATATTTTTTTGCTTCTTCTAGTTCGCTTTCTGACTTTGCATATACAAGTTTTCTAAAAAGTTGATAATAACTTTGTTTATCAGCTTTAGGCACAGCATTCTTTGACATGTTCACCCAGCGCCAGCATGCTTTGAGAACATGAAAAACGCATAAAAGTAATTTAGAAGTTGGGAAGTATTTTTTTAGTACCTTTCTTTCATTAAGGTCATCATCTGTCATTGAGGTTGTAATTTAACGGCTATAGAACCGAGAAGAGCTTCAACCGCGGCATCAAAGACCTCTCCTTTTTGACTGCTGCTAAGAATACAAGCAATTGGAACACCCCCAATTTCTGATTGGGTTACAAAAAAGTAAACCTTGTGATCTGGTAAGTCGCAATTTCCCGTAGCATCTACAAATAATAATTCGGATGCTTGTGGAAGTTTCTGCGTTCTCTGCATTAATGGTGTAGATATAGCGGCTGCATAATGGTCGCCTACTTTTACTATTTTAAATAATGTTCCATTTTGCGATGACAATATTTCTTCGAGTTTATTTAACATATTAGAACCAGTTCGTTCACCATATTGCTGCTTGAATGTTTTTTGCCATAAGTTTGTGACATCCGATTTTGTAGGAAAATAGAAACGATCAAAAATTTTTTCATGATACTCATTTCCATACTCTTCCATTTTTATTGTGTAAAAAGTGTGGTAAGCAGAACCAGCAGAATGACCTTTCTCAAATAAACGTAAAAGTTCTTGTTTGGCATCAGGACCCACAGGCCTTTCCCTAAGAGCATCAGCAACATCCACTCTGTGGTTATGATTATTACGTAATTCTCCTACACATGGATATTCTTTATCAATTTTATTTTTCGATTTAGAGTTTTCAAAAAACCGTTTTATTGTAATAAATAACTTAGCAGGGCAGTTTATATTTCTTGACTTTTTTTCCCTTATTTCTTTTGTTTTTTTTCTACAACGTGTATTAAAGTGGCAATAATATATTCTTTTAAATAGATTTCGCGTCTGCTCACTTGTTTTAAAAGTTTTGTGTATGCTCCAAGTGACTCTCGTAAACTTCTCAAGATCCAGTATAAATTTCTAAAAATAAAATTGCATTTACCGCATGGTATTTTATGTTTTTTAGTATATATTTAACTAAAGTGCTGACCAGACGAAAGCAAATTTTTAGGCAAAATTCAAAGGTAAATAATTTCTAATAAAGTTGAAATATTGAGTTGCGGATTTCGACAATTAATCGCTCAGGATTAAAGCAATGTTCTCGAAAATAGACAGCTTTAAAACTACATCACAACTGTCCTATACAAGGTGTTACGTTAAATTCTGTCATTTTTACAAAACTTTATATTGCCAGAACTTTCTTAAAAAGTGTAGCTCTTTTTATTTTTTCTAACTGGGTTAATCTACATATTAATACAAAAAAAAACTGTTTCTAGCAATTTTTATTCTTTTCTCCGTTTTTGATATACAAGGTTTTTTCAAAAATGTGTACATTTTAATATGGGTAATGCCTTTTAAAATGTTAATATGGTCATCATATACAGAGGCCTCTCAAAAACTGGGCAACAATATTTGAATTCAAATATTCTGTTTTTGATTTTTTTTAATTTTTGACAAATTTTCAAGTAACACCAACTTCAAGAACACTAGATTTTACAATATTTTGTTCCAATTTTAGCAATAGTAGAATTTTGTGTAGGGGCGTTTTTTACCATTTAAAAATTCCTTTATTTTTAAGCACTTAAATGAGCTCTTATTTTTACTGGGTTAAGCCTCGGGTTAAACATAAGAATAGAGTAACAAAGTTACAATTTAAAAAAAAAACTGGTTGTTTTTACGTGCTAAACGTTCTAAAAAGATTTGCAATTATACAGGGTAAATGCAAAAAAAGACGGTTAAATTTTTTTTTAATTTGGCAAACAGTATCTTACATGAATATAATAGAGCACGTCCGGTCTTATTTAAAACTTAAAGTGAGATTAAAAGATGTATCACCCAAAACTTTAAATAAGCTCTGCAAGGCTATACAACAAGAACCGGAAAATTATCCACAAGATTTTATTAGTAATATTATAGACACAATGCCAAAACGGCTGCTATCGGGAAGTAATAATATGTCTAGCAGAAGAACCAACAAAATATTAGTTTTTGATTTTTTTTGTTAAATGTTATTTGAAGATATTTAGTTTAGATTTTGTCTAGCAGGGGGACTAACATAATATAAGTTTGTAATTTTTTTATTGTTAAACGTTACTTACTTTCAAATTTTATCTTCAAATAATTTCTGGAGAGATAATCATTGGTTTAAATGACAATAATAGACCCGATTTCCTCACTGTTAAACATCAGTATTTTTAAAACATTTGAATATAGCTATATAAGGTGTGTTAAATCAGATATTTATAAACCTGTATTGTAGAATCCAAAGATCCAATAAATATATATTTGAAGAGCGCCACTAAAAAGAAGTAAACATAGTCGTATAACGATGATAGAAACCTGATATTTTTAATTTAAGGTAAGAAATTTAATTATATTTTAATTTTAAAAGATTTAAACTTTTTATAGCTTAACTATTTTTTCTGCCATTTGAGTAAATTATGAGGATACTTTAAAGATGTTCTAAGATACTTTTTGCCAAATGAAAAAAAAATGTTTTTAATCGTCTTTTTTTGCATTGCCCCTTTATAATTTGCACATATGTATACCCTTAATTAAAGTTTTTATCTTTTTTGTGGGTAACATCTAACTGAGTACTGATTATTGAATACTCTATTCTTATATTAAATGAAATAAAAACAAGAGCTCATTCAAGTGCTTAAAAATGAAGCAATTTTCAAATGGTAAACACCGTCCCGACACAAAGTTCTACGATTACCAAAATTGGTATTAAATTTTTTAAAATCTAGTGTTCTGGAAATAAATGTAACTTATTGGTTGCTTAAAAAGTTTATAAAATCAAAAGCAAAATATTTGAATTTAAATGATGCTGCTCAGCTTTTAAGACGACTCTGTATATAATGATTATATTAACATTTTTAGAGCCATTATTCTTGATCATAAATCAGGTCAGAACCAATTGTTTGAAAAATACAGAAGGCGCAAATATAAGAAAATATAAAAATTTACACATTTTTGAAAAAACCTCGTATATCAATAACGGAGAAAAAAATCGCTAAAATATGTTTCTTGGTATTCGGGTGTAGACTTACCCAGTTAGAAAAAATAAATAAAATCGTTACCTGGTGATATAAAATTTGGCAAAAATGACAGGGTATAACCGTAACTGAATAGCTCAGCTCTGCCAGAAATTATTTACCTTTGAATTTTGCCTAAAAATTTGCTTGGGTAAGTTTGTCTGACCAGCACTTTAGTAATATAGAGCATCATATTTTAAAAAATGATGTATCACTTTATAACATCCTAATAAGTTACATTGTATAATATTTTTTTGGCTAAAAACCATCAGCAACTAAAAAACAAAAACATTTTCGCGATTAAAAAAAAAAAAAAGATTATCCTATTATATGGTATCTCTTATTTTGCAGACATATTAATTTTTCTGTATTATTTTTAAACCCTTTAAACAATATGTTTGCAACGTATACCCTTATTAACATAATTATTAGTTATTAACTATTAGCTGTGTATATTGTATAAAATTATTCTGCTTCAAAACATCAATGGCCTGTTATACAAAGCATCTTGTTTTTAACAGGAAATTCAATTTTGCTGAATTATTATTATTTGGACAACGATCATTTCGGTGTAATGATCGTTGATTTGGAAGCGTATTAGGTAGACAATTTTTAAACCAGTTTGAATCCTTCTGGAACAAACGGCATTTATAAGATTTAAAGTCAAATCCGTAAACCAAGTTTATAAAATGAAATTTTACAAACTTTCCTAATTCATTAAAAACCTTTCCTTGACACTTTAAGGATGTGTTATACAATAATAAAGTGCAATATATATTAATTGTTTAGTGTTATTTTTAATTAAGATTATTAACATAATTACTAGTTATTAAGTATGAGCTGTGTGTAAAATTAGGCTGCTTCAAAACATCAGTGACTTGTTACAGAAAACTGCTCGTTTTTTTCTAAAGGAAACTTTTTTTTGCTGATTTATTATTTGGAAGAGTATAAGATAGATATGTTTTTAAACCAGTTTGAATCCTTCTAGAACAAACTGCATTTATAGGATTTAAATTCAAACCCGTAAAATAGTTTTATAAAATAAAATTTTCTAAACTTTCCTAAATTTTTAAAAACCTTTCCTCGACACTTAAAAAAATATGTTACACAATAATTAAGTACTCCCCAGTGATGTAAATTAATACCAAAATAAAAATATTACGTAACCTATAACCATATGATTATATTGCTAGGCTAAAAAAATGACACAAACTACTCTTATTATTATAGTTTACAAGTTGGTTAGCTAATACACTAGCAGAGTAGGTAACAGCTTTTAGTCGTAACAAATATAAACAAGACCGCTTATAGCTACTACCAATGAAATATTTAATTCTGACAATGGTCAATAATAAATGTTAACAGCCTAATTTTCGTACATTATCAGATAAGAAAAGGGCTTTTAAACTTACCTCGACATCTTCCTTTGAATAAATTTGCAGTTTGTAGGTATTACCT
Source organism: Kuschelorhynchus macadamiae (assembly GCA_030620095.1). Lineage (NCBI taxonomy): Eukaryota > Metazoa > Arthropoda > Insecta > Coleoptera > Curculionidae > Kuschelorhynchus > Kuschelorhynchus macadamiae. The sequence continues at coordinate 107,824 of JAUTXW010000374.1, forward strand.
GATACCTCTTTGTATTTCACGGTGTCAGGAAATTTCATTTTATCTTTGCTATTGTCGCTTTTACAACAAGTTAATACTGCATTTGAAATATCCATGCAAATATAACAATAAACATAAAATATAAAAACACAAAATATAAGATATATTGGATTTGTGCGTACGTGACCCTCCAAATAAACAATAATATATAACCGACAAGTGAGTCTGACTCGTCGGTTTCTTACATACCTACCAATCGGTTCGTATCGGAAACTCCGAATGGACGGATTGTCGGTTACTTATAATAATGCCACCGGTGGACCACGAATAGAGTTTATGATGCCCTTTCATAAGGTCTAAATATACACAAATAATGACAAAAAGAATGCATTGAAGAAGCAATTTCTAGTTTTAAAACATACACAAGAATTAATTTCTATATTAATAAAATAGTAGTTACATATTTAAAAAAAAAATGCCTTCTCCCTGATTAAATATGACCGCCCTTATGAGTACGTAAATTTATGGAAATACATTGTTGGCCGCATATTTATAGTTTAATACAATTTAATACAAAAAAAGCTGTAATGCTACATTGTCACATATAGTAAGGGTATGAAATATCTCCTGCCTTTTTGACTTCACTGGCACCCCACACCTTTTTTTTGTATAATAAATAAATGTGACTCATTGCCAATTACATTAAAAACGATGCGGTTATACAAATATATATTTATATAACCGATATTTTTTTATTTATATTTAAACTCCAATGTATTTTGATAAAAATACATATACCTATTAGTATTAGTTTTATACTTTAAGTAATTTTTAATAGTTAATTAAATATCATAAATATTATATTAAAATAAAAGTATATTTTCTACAATGGTATATGTTATATTAATATATATTTTTTATATTGCTGAAACTTTAATTGCCGTGAAAATAAGTAAAAACCCAATTTTTGTTATACATGATTAGAATTATATAGAAACACACAAAATATGCTCCGGAACGGTACAGACATAATGAAAAGCCGGACTTAATACAAAATATAACTTAAACCCAGATAATTTCTTAAAAATAAACTTTCAAACTAACAGGTGTGGATTTAAAGTCGAAAATTATATAACCTGTCAGTAGTGTCAGTCACCTGCTATTTTGCGTTAGCAAATAAATTGATAGTGCTGCCTATATTAATGTAAGATTTTCTGTAGACACTGAAAACCGCATAACTTTTCTTCACTCGTATAGTTTCATATAGCTATCTATGTCTTCAATAGTTTTAAAATCAGAAAGCGAGAATTCCTTCTTAGGTATATATTTTGTATAATGTTTTTTTTTTTCAAGAATAGGTCTAATATGATATGGTTTTCCAATAATGAATTATGCCACCATTGTTTCAGTTTTAAAATAAATAATATACTTACTATTCTTACTAACAGAGATCTATATAAAAGTATATCGAATTGCGTTGTTTTAGACTGACATCTGTTACTTTTTAAATTGAATTTTGTAAATAAGGAGCTGGGATTATTTAGAATAAAAAAAAATGTTTTATGGATAATGTGTACTTGCTGTGATAATACTTCCCGTTATACTTCTGTATAAATAAAAGCGATATTATTGATATTTTATAGCTTTATGAGGTTAGTAACCCCCATATATCGCTAATGAAATTGGAGTCAGAAGAAAACAAGATACTCCGTTTGTTTATACATTCACCATTTTGTGCTAATAACTCGTAGTTCAGAAAGTTACCAGATATTTTATATAGGCAACTTTGTCGAAATCCAATATAGCAGTAATTATTGCTTTGTTAACTATGGACTTTGATTACCGAAATTGAACAGGATATCTAGTTATATAATGTAGTTTTGTTTATATATATATATATATATATATATATATATATATATATATTTATATATATATATATATATATATATATATATATATATATATATATGCTTTTTTTCAAGTATAGATCTAATATGATATGGTTTTCCAATAGTGAATTATGCCACCATTGAGGAGTTTTAAAATAAATACTATATTTACTATTCTTACTAACAGAGATCTATATAAAAATATATTGAATTGCGTTGTTTTAGACTGACATATCTTACGTTTTAAATTCAATTTTGTAAATAAGAAGTAGCTGGGATTATTTAGAATAAAAACAAAAAAAAATGTTTTATGAATAATGTGTACTTGCTGTGATAATACTTCCCGTTATACTTCTGTATAAATAAAAGCGATATTATTGATATTTTATAGCTTTATGAGGTTAGTAACCCCACCCCACATATATCGCTAATGAAATTGGGGTAAGCAGGAAACAAGACAAGATGCTCCGATTTTTTATACTTTCACCATTTTATGCTAATAACTCGTAGTTCAAAAAGCAGATATTTTGTATAGGCAACTTTGTCGAAAACCAACGTAGCAATAAGTATTGCTTTGTAAACTATGAACTTGCATTACCTGTCGAAATTGAACATGACATATAGTTATATAATGTAGTTTTGTTTATGCCAGTTTATATATACATGACAAAATCAGGGACTTAAAAAAATCAATATTTAATAAACTTGCACTTTGTTCGAGAGTATACTTTCTATAATACTTGTTTAAATATCGATATAGGATAAAAAAAAATCTTTAAAATTCTCGAAATACTGCGGAACCCTCCCGTACTATATGCTATGTAGAATAAGAATAGAGTATTTGATCCAGGGCATCTAACGTACACTTAAAATGCTATTATCAATTTTATTCCTGCGTACTCATTCAAAAAGTAAAGTATTTCCACTATATATAACAAATTCTAGCACGTTATTCCCGTCCTATAGATATGAATAAGACGGTGTCCTTTATGATACTACAGAAAAGAGAGAGATTTACCTTTATGTCAAGAATGTTAGCCTTATATTCTTCAAATTAATAAAAAACAGTATGTTTTTTAAATATTTTTTTATTGAATAAAGAAATGTTTTGCACACAAACAGCAAAAATACGAAAAGCCAATATAAATAAAACAATACACACTTCAAATAAGACGGTATATTTTAGCGGAATACATACAACTCACAGATCAAAACATGCAAATAAATGAGGAGTCTAGATTCAAGACTTACATTCTCACACTTAAATTGACATTAAGGAATCGCAAAACACTTTATATAAGTTATAATTTTATATATTAGAGTTTAAAAAGCATATATGGATTGCAAGTATCATAAAAATAAATTAATAAGGAACACTTTTTTGGAAAGGTGACGATTTATTTTAGTGGGTCTTTTTTGAAACTAACAATGAAAAACCAGTTTTGAACATGAATGCGATATAAAGTATGTGTTTCATAGTGTGCAGGTGGAAATATTATGTAAATATAGAATGCTAGTTCTGTCACGGCCTTACACAGTTTCCCTGCTAATTTGAACGTGCAAAAACATTTTAAATTTCCAGGTGTTTATTTTAGTAACTATTTGGTTCTAAATTATAAATAAATCGGCAAAACTTAAACAGGCACATATGCCATGGCACATGGATAGAAAATGTAAGTCTTGATTCTAGACCTCTCAAATACAAAGCAACATATCTTATAAATATGGTTTTAATATTGTTATTTAGACATGCAGCACTGGATCTAGGTGAGGGAACTATAGCCTTCAGTGTTAACCACTAACAGACGGTGAATTGAGTCCATAACAGTTTAATGCTAGAATAAAAATTACATTTTCATAGTGAATTAATTTTGTACCAAAAATTAAGTGCCTTTAATATTTTAATAAAATTTATTTTACCCCATACATAGTCTAAAATGAAATGCAATAAGAACGGCATTTATATTCTAAGAAAAATATGAATACATTAAAGGTGGTACGTTCTGAAAAGCCAAAAATAAAAAGAGAGTGAAGTTTTTGATATATAAGAAGTATCTAATAAATTTCATCATAGGAGATATTAAATTAGCTATTTTTTAATAGCGATTGCTGCAGCAGCTCAAATTGATTAATGTTATGGATAAGTTTGGAAGGAGAAATCTAGTGCTGGCTGGTACTTAGTGTATAAGTGATAGAGCGATTAAAATCGCTACTGCATCGTGACAGTGTTTGTAGCTATTATTAGCATATCATGCTTGGCCAAATGAGAGATTGTATGTAAATGTATTGTAGTTATTTTTACATATATGGCGGTACTGCGAACTAGTCCCCATCGAAGCTAAGCCTAAATCAAGCACCATTGACGGTTTATACAAATATCAAATTAGAATACAATAATGCAAAAGCAAGCAAAGCCAAAAAACAATAGAATTATAGTGTTAGTTTCTGAAAATTATAAAACTGTAAGGAAACAATCAGTAAAGGTTTTTACACAGAACTTGTCTCGTAAATTTGGATCTAGTTAGGTTAAATTTAATAAGAAAATCACTTAATATAATATCACTTCACCTTCGTAACGGGTGACGCAAAAAGTTTTTTCTAAGTGGATATTTAACAATAAAGTATCTGGTTTCATGGTTGATCGAAGCTAAACTTTCGGGTAAAAACTTTGTCATCCTTTGTAAAATAGTTTTTAAGCTATTATGTACTTTGTATTTGCCCTAAATTTTTCCCTAATAAACAAAGTTTTTAACCTGTGTCAACAAAACATAAATTAATTTTCTGTATATATTCGAACAAGAATCTCATGAAAAAAAAACAAAAAATATTGAGAAGTAACTTTCACGATTAAAATAATTCCGTTTACGAGAGAAGTAACCATGGAAAGCCCTTACAAATCAGTTAATATAAATATCTTGTAGTAATAATTATACAAACACCAATAAGAAAATCATGCAATCAAATTTTCACATAAATATACTTATACATAGTAATAGGGCAAGTCCTTAGAAATGTATTTATAAAAACAATATAACGTGAACCTGAAGAATGTTTTGTAGAATTATACAAACACCAGGTAAGAACATGCAAATCTACATATATAAACCAATAGCCTATGCCCTTACAAATTAATTTATATAAAAACGCATTTAAAGAATGTTTTAGAATGATACAAACACTAAGTATGAACATGCAGTAAAATCTCCAAACAAATATACACATACAAATCAATAGCGCACTCACGAAGGGGGTTTAAAAAGTTGAAACTACCCAGAAATTTGTTGAAAAATTATCTTCTCTAATGAGATAAACGTTTCTTTAAGTTTGCAATTATTTAGAAAAAAAGACAAAATGAAAACGATTAATGTTTATGAATTAATCAAACGTCATTCCTTATTGATGAGTTACCTGCGTGAAACAAGAAACTCTCATAATATAGCCTTATCTGTTCTAATCAAAAGTTCTTTGAGAGGCTAAATTATTTAGAAATTAAAAAATCAAATAAAATCAATTCACACTTTGTAAGAGTTCCATGAGATCAACTTGTAATTGACGAGTTTATTGCGTATTTTAATTTTAGCTATTTTACAAAAATATTTTTTCCCTGTAACAAGTCACAATAATTGTAAGAATTATAATATTATGGACGTGAGTTAACAAGAGTTTACTCTTTGTAATAAATAAAACGATTTTTGACTTTTATATTATGTCATTAGAATGTAAAAAATTGTGGTACAGCACAGCATAGCAGTCAAAAGTTGTATTTTTCAAACTTGTTAATATCCCCCAAAAAATATGTGCGCTACTGATACTAAAATAACTGATAACTATGATATAAAAATACAAACATGAATGATACAAACACCAAATAACAATGATATCTCTACATAAATTTATACAGATATTTAAAAATGTAAATAGAGAAAAATCCAAAATAAACAAACAAACCAACATAAATTAATTGAGGTAAAACAGTATGGGCTCCCTGGTAAATACAACTCGACAGATTCCACATCTCGGATTTTGGACGTTAAATAACCGATCTGTACACCTTGCACAAAACATATGGCCACAATGTAAAACAAATTGTTTTTGATTTATCAAACATACACTGCATCTCATAATTTCTGGCATGGTATCTTCTTTGAATTCCCTGGCAGCAATCGAAGGTTCCCAACCTTAACAAAATTAATAATTATGTTAATAATTATAATAATAAAAATGGTGACCTTCATAAATGATCTGGAAAATGCATCGACCAGTCGCACCAAGCAATAGAAAAATTCTCTATGCAGATGACTGTATATAGTCATTTCTGGTAGCTGTTTGAGAGTAATACTAATATTTGCAACTTTGCTTTATGGTGCGAGAAAGGATCATTAAAGAAACTAAAACCAGCTTTATGACTTTGCATATAGGAAAAGAAATGGCTCTAGATGTAATTTTAACAGTAAACATGTAGTTGAGATTGAACTTTCTAGATTTTTAGGTATATACAAATATGATGTAATCTCCTAAACAGTGTCGCAAAAAAGCTAAATAGCTTATTTCGCAAAATATGAAATCTAAAAAATATTTGGAGACAGAACTATTTTTAAATACTTTTATTCACTCGCATACTATGGTATTATTTACTGGCACCAATCAACAGCTTTAAATAAAACTAATCTATTACAAAAAAGAATTATTAGAAAAATCAACTCATTGCAACTCGATGGCTGCAGTGTCTTGTATATCAATTAGGGTCTCTAAATCAAATATTAAAATAATTAAATATTGTACAAAAAAAAACTTGTATTCCAATTGGTGCGATAAGTACTACTACTAATAATATATTGGATATTGGAATCAGCTGATCACACAGATATAAGTAAATTCAATTATCTCCTCCCCTAGTAAATAAATATATAAATATACCCATTAAATCCCATACACCAGGGTGCCTTGTTAATTTGCTATTAAGTCTCCTGTGGTATGATTCCATAATATTATTTGTTCGATGTTTTTGTTGAAATACACTGAAGTGTTGTGGGGTGACACATTCTATCCATTGTCTTCTTATATATTCGTTTAAGCTTCTAAACATTTGCCCAAACTCCACATTATCCTTAATAAATCAGATTGCAAAAAGAAAAAAAATACCTGTAAAGATGCCAATGTAGGTGGAATCGTTTCAGGCGGTAAAAGAGCTAAAGCGTAGTATTTTCTAAGAAGAATTCTTCCATTATTATTTCCCTCAATTTGTCTAACTATTCCTAGAGCTTTAGCTTCACGTAGCACAGCCTACAAAACAAAAAAAAAAAATTTCAATTTAAATATAATGGAATTATTTTTAAAAAAATGTCGATCTTCATTTGAACTTATAAATATGAAATATATCAAACACAAAATGACTGTTGCTTTTTGATCCCTCCTGGAATATTGTTCAGTGGTTTGGTCCCCCAATTATGCTGTTTATAGAGAATTTATAAAGCTTGATGAATGATTACAAAACAATTCTCTCTATGTTAGATCTTCTCTTCAAATGTAACAGTCTAAAAGGTGTATGGCTGACTCGTGTTTTTTTTTACAAAATATTGTTAAAGGTAAATTACTACAATTAATAAAGTCAGAGAAGAGGTAGGAACACTAATTATGATGTGATATTTCTTTTTTGTTTTTTTTTACTGACTAATATTTTGTTTGACTTCCTCAACCAACTTGAATCTTGTATATTGTTTCATCATAGATTATGATAATGCACTTTTTCAACTTTTTTATTAATTTTTAATTTTTTCTAATATGGTTTTACAATTGCCTTTGTCAACAAGATACTAATCTTTGATTATAAAGCATATTTTGAATTGAATTGAATAATATTTTTGCAATACCTTTTCACCAACTAATTATTGCAAGAATAATGATGAAATTAGCCAATGAAGTTAATAATAGAAAAAATTTTATTATATTTGGCTCGAGCTTTAGGAAATTTAAGTTGTTGTTAAAATCTTGTGATGTTATTCCTGTGTGATTTAGGAAATATCTGTAATGTTAGTGATTTTATTTTATAAATTCTATTGTAGATGTATCTACAATTGTAAAATGGCTATGCCGTGGATAAGTAAACAAATAAAATAAATAAATATGGAAAACAATTTACTTACTTATTTACTTTAAGTACTAAAACTTAAAATGAATTTAAGTGACAAATATTTTGATGAAAGTGTTAAAATTTTAGAATGTGATATTTCATAAAAAAGTCACTGATATGCTAAATTTACTTTACACCACTTTGAATTAATGTCATTTAATACCTGACAATAATGAAAATAGCATCCATGCAATGTTGCCTCTGGATAAGAAGTTCTCAGTGCTTCTATTAAAGCTGCTTCGTAATCAGTAACAACTGCTCCATTCACAAAATTTGGAAAACTTGCCGACAGATACTGGAACACGGCGTCATATAGAGTTTTGGTTCTTCGTTCCATGAATACATGTATCAAAGGAAAAGCCTAGGAAAAAAAATTCTTTATAAAAAAAACATTTTTGCGAGTACAAATGTGTGTGCTCGATAACTTCCAATATAAATAGTCTTATTTTAAGTCACTCTTTTTGTCTTTGTAATTTCTAACATAACAAAAATTTAAAACTTTGTCATATAATATAAGCCACATATGTGAAAAATGTCAAATGTACTGCGGTTGACTGTGGTAAAGATCTCTTTTAATATATAGTACAGAACAAAAACATAGGAATACAACAAAAGAAGACTGCAAAGGTCCCATTACAAGTTAATTTATAACATACCTGGCAAATAAAATATAAATTCCCTTAATTAGCACTTACATGATCCATGCATATAGCAAATATAGTTAATATCTGCCCAAATGCTGGTCTTCTTGGAACCGACTTGAAGGTGCCATCCATAAAAGTGGTTTGGGAATTACTGAAGTTACGTATAACTTCAGTATTTCCAAAAATTACCGCTTGATGCCCCTCCTCACTTGCTACACTACCTGAAAAAAAACGGACTATTACTGCAATGGCTATATCTAACCCACTCACCTGTCTGAAGAAATAATGATAATTGTTCCAAGCTTCCTGGAATATTTGGTGTCGTCGACTGCTTCCATCTTAACATGGAGGATCTAATGGAATTGTACGGCACAAATTTAATTTTGTATACCAAATCTAAACTAACTTGTTAACAAATTTGCATATGTACATCAATAAGTGTGGGAGGACTGGAACTGAGGGTGCAACCCATCTTAAATTTTTGAGCAGTTGGTCAAGTTTCCTCAAGCTTAAGCCAATATTAATTAGTATAAAACATAATTATTCACAATGACTAATAAAACAGAATGAAGTTTTTTAAATTCTAGTTTTAAACTAAAAAAAAAAAGAATTTACTTATCTAACCTTATGGCAATACGGTCATAAATGTCCTTTAAATTGCCTCTTTGTTGGATGCAAGCCTCCTTTAGCTGTTTCTTGAATTCCGTGACACTTATTTGGTTTTCTTCATCCGGATGATTATGGTGGGCCACTGTATAACTAAAATGAGGACTGTTCCCAACAGTTATAATTTTTCCACTCGCTTTGCACCCTAAACGTTTATTATTCCTGCATACCATATATCTAAAACAGACAATTTAATAACCAGAAATAATATTTTTAATGTAATTAATATGATTATGCCAAGTTTTATAAGTAGTGAAGTCTGTGCCACAGATATGTTATTCATCCTTTAAGCGATTTTAAGGTCTATTTTGCTGAAAATGTAAGAACGAAATTCATTAGGCTAGTAACTATTATCATAAAATACCTATTTTGGAACACAACTTTAAAGCCATTTCTTTTAACATACATTACTCCTAAAATGAACACTTATTAATATATTTGCTGCTAGAGTTTATACACTTTACACATTTTATACCTACAATTGTTTGAAACAACAACCACTGGTCATTCATGTGTAAGTCGCAGTTTTAAAGGTGACAATGAGCTCACTATTTTGAATATAATGATTGCATTTAAGATTTTCATATATTTCCCACAGACCGACTGAGAGGGGACGAGACAAAATATAAGGTTCCATCCTGTACATATTTCAAACTATTTAAACTAATTTATTTTGTAGTGTTTTCCAATTTGTATTTTTTTTATATGAGTGTAATACATTAACATGCATGTTAAGCTATAAATAATTTAGGTGTGAATGGGAAGTGGAGAGGTATTGAGAGTAGAGTACCTCTCACAGATCAATTCTCTGTCCCTTGCTTTTTACTGTCTTTGTCTCAGACATCACTACCACTACTATTTATCACATTGTTGTGACCCCATTATTTAATAGTCATTTTATTTGTGAATAGTCTTAAGTATTATATATTCATTAGTCTAGAGATAGTTTGACACGTAAATGCAATATTTAGACATACATTATATTTCGGCGGAACCTTCTGAAAAAAGCTGCTTTAATGGTCGTTTATTGCAAGGGAAATTCTAAGTAAACAATATGTATTTTAAATTCTACTTCAAATTCTATTTTATGCACGTTCTTCCGCCCCAAATATTATTATACCCGAAAAAACCTATCATAAACTCATTTACACTGTGTCGATAAAGCTTGGGAAGGTTCAGCTATAAAAACATTAAAAGAAACCATTGTAGTACAGTAAGCAGTGGCGTAGCAAATACTCCCCAAATTACTTTTATAGACACCTTTTTTAATCAATTTTACAGATACGCCACTGCATCTCAAATTAGGGAATTCATATAAAAATAAGTTCTAGGTAGTCAGTATAGAGCAGGTCAGTCATTATGTCAGTACTATATTGTCAGTAGAATTAAGTCAGTAGACACAGTAAGAGTAAAGATTTGTTAGAAGTAAGAAGTGTCCCTCTTGTACAGAAGATATTAGAGAGATTTGAAACAAGTTGAAGTGTTTACATTTACTACCAGTGCTAATACAAAATACTAAAATTATTAAATCATAACAGTGGTGGCATTCGGCGAGTAATAAAAATAATAAAACATAACATTGGTGGCAGCGGATCTGGATATACTACCCCGTGTTTTCTGAAGGAGCGCCTAGAACGCAGCAGGAATCACACCAGTTAAACCACATCGGTATACCAAAGACAGGAAGTTTCAACAGACTTGGAGGAGCGTCCAGTACGCAACAAGTTTCGAGAAGAAGAAAGAATACGAGGAAATTCGCCTTACGTTCCAGTTAACTAAGGATGAAGCTGTAAGTTTTTTCTTTTATTTTCCTGTTGTGGTGACACTATTTGTTTTTTTTTATATGTTATGCATTTTTGAAATTATATAGATATATTTATTTTGTGAAAGGTACTGCAAATACGTTGTGTGTTGAAAAAGTAATTGAATAATCGACCGTATAACTTATCTATATTTAAATTTTTACCCAACATTTTTATTAGCATTTAATCTTTATAATTTTAACAAACAAAAAAATGGCTGAAGGAAAAGATGCAATTGATGTATTAAATTTAATAAATTCATTTGACGGCTACGGCGATGGAAATTCTCTTCAATTTTTTCTTTTAGAACAGTTTACGGATAAAAGACCGCCTTCTCATTTTTTAACTCAAATAATGAATATAAAACAAAACTTTAGGGAAACCGTTACAGAATATGGAGATAGATTAAGATACCTGCATAATAAATATAAAGAAACTTGTCATTTAAATTATGAACATAATTCTGCTAAGGTATTAATAGAAAATTTAGAGTCAATTTTAGTAAACACGTTTAAACAAGGGCTAAATGATGAAAAAATACAAATTCGAGTAATTGCTGAAAACACAACAGATTTAGATAGGGCATTATCATTAGCAATCGAAATGGAACTCGAAAACAACGTTAGAGCAAAAAATTCAAATTTTAAAAATGTAGGTTTTGTGGGTCAGGGAAATAGAAATTTTAATAACCAAAATCCTAAACTTTTGTGTATGTTCTGTCATAAAAATAATCATATAACTTCTCAATGTAGGCAACTTATACAATATGAACAAAATATGGGAAGAAATAATTTTAATAATCCTAATTATCAAAGCTTCAGTCCACAACAACATTTTAACGCAAATTCTTCAAATGGGCAAAATTATAACGGGGAACAACCTATTAATGCTAGAAGTAATTTTTCTTACAGGGGAAACGATAATCATAATTACAATCAAAATACAAATTCACGAAATTTTAACAATAATTATAATGGGAACAATTATCGTCAAATTTATACCAATCCCCGTAGTTTAAACAGACCTCAAATGTTTTCAGAGATACCTCAACAACAGCGACGATACCGTCCTAACTATAATAATGAACATGTCAATAATTCTCATCAAATACAAACTATAACGTCTCTACCCCCCAGTAGCCTCCAACACAATCTTAGTATTTCTCCTCCACAACCAACTACTTCTGTCCAAGAATTTTCACGGCAACGAAGCCTTGGTTGTCAACAGCCCGCCAAGCGCTTTGTAAAAAGTTCAATCAGTATAAACAGGAGCTGTTCAAATAATAAGAATCCACTAGAACATATTAAAATCAAACCAACTCGTAATAATTCAAATAATATGTCTCCTAAGTCAGTATTATTCTCTAATAATTGTAAACAGTTAGATATAATTGAAATAACTTCATTGGGCACTAAAAAGTCAGAATTGCAAATTTTGTTAGATACAGGGGCTGATGTTTGTTTATTAAAGGAGTCGATTTTACAAGAATATTCAAAGCTAGATCAAAACTGTATTATTGAACTAAAAGGTATAAGTAAAGAACCGGTTTTTACGAAAGGTCTATATAATGTAACAATCCAATTAAAAGATAATAAAATATTAATTCATCCTTTTCATATCGTACCAGATAGCATTCCTATAAAAAATGACGGAATTTTAGGCCGCGATTTTTTGCAAAAATATAAAACTAAAATTAATTATGAAGAAGAAACTGTTTATTTTGAGGACAAATGCTTTAAGATTTTGCCTTCAGAGACTTTAACGACTATACCCCCAAGATGTGAAATGATAACTTATACTTTGGCCAACGTTTCAGGTACTGAAGGTATCGTAAAATCGAAACAACTTGCTGAAAATCTCTATATAGGTTCTTCTTTGACCAAAGTACATAATCATAAATGTTTAATTAGTATTTTAAATATATCTAATGAACCCTTAACAATTGCGTTACCCAGAGTTAACGTACAACCTATCACTAAAGGTGAATTTGACATTATAGAGCTTAGTCATAATAATAATAATATTGAAAATAACACGAATATAAATTACTTTGAACGTTTAGAAAAATTGAAACATTCTCTCAACTTAAAAGGATTAAATGTCGAGGAAACTAACCCACTTCTAGAAATTTGTGAAAATTTTATCGATATTTTTTATTTAGAAGGTGATAAACTCTCTTGTACAAACGCAATAAAACATAAAATTTCTACAGACCCTACTAAGGGACCTATTAATATTAAACCCTATAGATTACCTTTTCAACATCGGGAGGTTGTAAAAGAACAAACCGATGCAATGTTAAAGGATGGAATAATTTCTCCGTCTTACAGTCCTTGGAATAGTCCCTTATTAGTAGTTCCTAAAAAACTGATTCATCAGGTTTACCTAAATTTCGCGTAGTCGTAGATTTTAGAAAAATTAATGAAATAACTGCAGGGGATGCATTTCCATTACCTAATATTACAGATATTTTAGACCAATTAGGAAAATCGCATTATTTTACAACTTTAGATTTAGCCAATGGATTTCATCAGGTTCAAATGGACGAAAATGATAAATATAAGACAGCTTTTAGTACTTCTACGGGGCATTTTGTTTACAATAGGATGCCTTTTGGCCTAAAAGGAGCTCCGGCAACCTTTCAGAGGTTAATGAATGCGGTCTTAAGCGGTCTCAGTTGCATAAAATGTTTTATTTATTTAGATGATGTCGTAATTTATGCTAATAATTTAAAAGAACATAATGAAAGGTTAATTGAGGTATTTGAACGGTTTCGGGAGCATAATTTAAAGCTTCAACCATTAAAATGTGAATTTTTAAGAAAAGAATGTTTGTATCTAGGTCACATTATAACAGATTATGGCATCAAACCTGATCCTTCAAAAGTAGAATGTGTTTTACAGTCTCCTCAACCAGTAAATCAAAAAGAGGTAAAATTATTTTTAGGGCTTGTCGGATATTATCGAAAATTAATAAAGGATTTTGCGAAAATTTCAAAACCTCTTCCCAAATTGCTCAAGAAAGATACAGAATTTAAATGGGACCATGCTTGTGATATTTCATTTCAAACGCTTAAAAATAACATTACTTCTCCTCCTGTACTACAGTACCCAGATTTTTCAAAAGAATTCATTATAACTACCGACGCAAGTAATTATGCGATTGGTGCAATTTTATCACAAGGAAAAGTTAATAATGATCGACCTATAGCTTATGCTAGTAGAACTCTTAATAAAGCCGAACAAAACTACTCAACGACTGAGAAAGAATTAGCGGCAATTGTTTGGGCAGTTAGACATTTTCGACCATATGTTTTTGGAACAAATTTTAAGATAGTTACGGATCATAAACCTTTACTTTATGTATTTAACATAAAAGACCCTGGGTCGCGTCTTACAAGATTTAGGTTAAAATTGGAAGAATACAATTTTGAAATTATTTATAAGGCCGGAAAGTTAAATACAAATGCTGATGCCTTAAGTAGAATGATTAAAACGGTAAACGCTGACATGATAACAGATTATCAAAAATTTTTAAATTATCTGCAAACACATATTGTTATTAACACAAAATTAAAAGAAAACAACGCTAATTTATTTCAGATAAATAATTCAGATCCTATAATATTATTTTTTCCCAAATTTTTTAACAAAGAGCAATTTAATATTTTGGAACAAAATAATCAGATTAAACAATTTCTTGCATCATACAACGTTCAAAATGATTTAAAAATACCTTCCGTCTCTCAGTACCAAAACAACGACTGTAATATATTTTTACTCAATGATAATGAAAATATGTTAAATGACACAAATTATGAAAATATATGGTCTTGTCTACTAAAGTTAAAAAATCTTGTAAGTAACAAAAAACTTAAATTGTCATTTATTAAATATCATTACAACCCGTTAGTAAAATGGGAAATTATTTATCCCATGATAAGATATATTTTTAAAAACTCTAATGTAGATATAACAGTTTACAATAATAATTTAATAAAACCCTCTGAATCTGAAAAGGAAACCTTATTAGAAGAATTCCACATTTCTCCTTTAGGCGGTCATCAAGGAATTGCCCGTACACATAAAAAATTATCCCAATTTTATACCTGGAGAAACATGAAAAAAGACGTAAAAAGATTTATAAAAAAATGTGAATCTTGTCAAAAAAACAAATTATCGCGAAAAACAAAAATGCCAATGGTCATAACTTCAACCGCGACTAAACCTTTTGAAAGATGTTTTCCCGATATTGTTGGTCCCTTACCTGAAACGGAAGCAGGTAACAAATATATTCTTACCTTCCAAGATGACCTGACAAAGTATAATATTAATGTCCCTATAAAAAATCAAGAAGCCTCAACAGTAGCTTATTACTTCGTAACGAAAATAATTTGTCTATATGGACTACCTGAAATTCTAATTACCGATCAAGGTTCAAATTTTTTAAGTGAAATCTTTAAAAATACTTGCAAACTTTTAAAAATAAAAAAGGTTCAAACTACTAGTTATCATCCAGAATCCAACGGAGCTTTAGAACGTTCTCATAGAGTCTTAGAGGAGTATTTAAGACATTTGATCAAAGATAGTCAGGAAGACTGGGATAGCTGGATTCCATTTGCAACATTTACTTATAATACAACTCCGCATACTGCAACCCACTTTTCACCTTTTGAACTTTTATTTGGCCATACCCCTAATTTACCTACTTCAATTATTCAACCTATGAAAACTCAATACACATATGATGATTTTGTTGCCAATCTTAGACAAAAATTACAATATTCTAGCCAATTGGCTAAAGAAAATCTATTGAAAAGTAAAAGCGTTTCAAAACAAAATTACGATAAAAATTGCAAAATTAGAGATTTTAAAATAGGTGATAAGGAGCTACTTTATGACGAATCAGTGCGAAGAGGCAGAAGCAAAAAACTCACATCCTTATGGATTGGACCTTATATAATAATAGATAAAACTTCTGACGTTAATTTTATAATACAGAAAGGCAAAAACAAACAATGCGTCCATGCCAATAGATTAAAACAGTTTTATGATTAACACAAAGCAAAAAAAAAAAACATGTATAAATGTATTATAGAAAATAATTTAAAATATAAATGTATGTAGATAGTATTTTTAAATTTTATGTTTTCTCCTATTTCAGAATAATACTACTCAGTATCACTATATCTCTGAATACCTTTCGTTCTGATAATAGCAACGATCATAATGTCACATATTACGACCACAACCCAGGAATACACTTTGAAAAACTTGGAGAACTGCGACTCTATAATAACAAATGGAAGCTAATTACATATGTAGATTTTAACAACATTATAAATAAACTTCTTTCTCTAAAAAAACTACAATAAAATAACCTCTGAATTATGTAATCATAAAAATTGTGACACGTTTTTAAAGTCAACTAAATATAATTTTGATAAAATTAGCTCAGATTTAGAAACTTTACATCAATTGATAGGTTATAGTACTTTAAGTAGAAATAAACGAGGATGGTTCAATATTATCGGAAAGGCTACAAAAATTCTATTCGGTACTTTAGACGAAGAAGACGCGAAATATTATGATAGCAAAATTTCAGATTTATCGCAAAATGAGGGTTCAGCATTAGCTCTTTTGAAAGAGCAAACTAAAGTTGTCAAGTCTACACTAACAAATTTCAACAATACTATTGGAACCTTAGATTTTAATGAAAACATTTTAAAAAATAATGTTAAAATTATTTCCAAACAATTAGAAAAAGAACAAAAAGATATTAAATTTTTAGACTTAAAAGGCAATCTAGAAGAACACATTACGCTGACAAATATGATGTTACATCAACTACAACTCGAAGTAATGACTTTGATTAATGCAATTCTTATTGCCAAAAAGGGTTTATTACACCCAGCAATTTTAACACCAGTTCGCCTAATTAATGAACTAAAACAAGTTACGGATTCTCTTCCCCATGGCTAATGCATTCTAATCTTATATTAAAAACGATTGAACTAAAAGTTGAAAATAATCATTTAATTTATATAATATAAGGCACAATTATTCCATATAAGGTATCGTCTTTTCCTAAGCTATTAGCCACTAATCAATTTGTTTTGATTCAACCGTCTTCTAAATACATTGCAATAGACGAAACAAAACAGCAGTTCATAACTTTCTCTGATCTCGAATATAATAAATTTATAAAAATAACGGATGATAAAATGATTTGTCAGCAACAAAAACCAGTTTCATTGGCTCATTTAGTGGAAAACTGTGAAATGAAGTTACTTCAAGTAAGAAATAAAATTCCAGAAGTATGCGAAAAACATATATTAAATTCTAATAGAGGTATCTTTATTCAGTTACTTACAACTAATACTTGGCTGGTTGCAGTGCCTTGCCCTGAATCATTAACCATTTCATGTATTAATCAAAATAAACCACTAGACGTTATTTTAAAAAATTGCGGCAGTGTCACCATAGGAAAACAGTGTAAAGCGTATAGTGTTTCAACGATGCTCGTGCCTTACGGTAATGCCTTTCAGTCGAAAATATTTAGTGAGTTTGTTCCGCCATTAGAAATTAGTGAGGACTGTTGTGAAAAAATAAAAAATAATAACATTAACCTGACAGAAATTTTAATAAACGAAAATTATAAGACTCTTTCAAAGCACATTCCTGAACTGAACATCGCTAGCCATAAACTAGACGACATAGAAAAGCTAACAGAAAATCTTGAAAAAAATAATTTTTTGTCAACATATAATATTTCTGGTTCTGTTTTAGCTTACTTAGTTTTGTATCTGTTGTTGTATTATTATTTATTGTTTACAAAATATATTCAAAATGTATAAGAAAAACTTCCTGTTGTGGAATAATACCAAATATTTGCGTAAGGGTAAATCAAACCATTGAACCATCCCCGAGAAGTAATAGATATATAGCTCAGTATACTAGTGAAACTTCTAATAGAATTAATAATGATGATCACCCTGAGGACGATCAACCAACCAATATCATACACGCCTCGCAGAGCTATTGGTCACACGTCCTCAAGACGATCAATTAGATAAGTAATAATATTATGTTTTATTATAAGTAATAAATTTCTTTAGTAGAATCTAAGTAGATTTAGAATACCTAATTATTATAAAAAAAAAAAACAGTTTTCAATATTATATAGGTTAGTATAATATAGAATAAGAACATAGTTCATAGCAAATTTTGTAAAATCATTTCGAACATAATACTTTTGTTAAATATTAGTATCAATTACAAGGATGTATATTTTGTATCATAATTTATATTTTAACTCAGGAACGAAATTTTCTAACAATTTCATTATTATAAAATCTCTCATTTAGGGGGAGGTGTTGTGACCCCATTATTTAATAGTCATTTTATTTGTGAATAGTCTTAAGTATTATATATTCATTAGTCTAGAGATAGTTTGACACGTAAATGCAATATTTAGACATACATTATATTTCGGCGGAACCTTCCGACAAAAGCTGCTTTAATGGTCGTTTATTGCAAGGGAAATTCTAAGTAAACAATATGTATTTTAAATTCTACTTCAAATTCTATTTTATGCACGTTCTTCCGCCCCAAATATTATTATACCCGAAAAAACCTATCATAAACTCATTTACACTATGTCGATAAAGCTTGGGAAGGTTCAGCTATAAAAACATTAAAAGAAACCATTGTAGTACAGTAAGCAGTGGCGTAGCAAATACTCCCCAAATTACTTTTATAGACACCTTTTTTAATCAATTTTACAGATACGCCACTGCATCTCAAATTAGGGAATTCATATAAAAATAAGTTCTAGGTAGTCAGTATAGAGCAGGTCAGTCATTATGTCAGTACTATATTGTCAGTAGAATTAAGTCAGTAGACACAGTAAGAGTAAAGATTTGTTAGAAGTAAGAAGTGTCCCTCTTGTACAGAAGATAATAGAGAGATTTGAAACAAGTTAAAGTGTTTACATTTACTACCAGTGCTAATACAAAATACTAAAATTATTAAATCATAACAGTGGTGGCATTCGGCGAGTAATAAAAATAATAAAACATAACAACATGTATGTTGATTCAAGCTGATGATCTGCAAACTTATTTGTGCCCTATAAATTCTCTTGCTCTAAACTCTAATAAAACACAGTTAATACTGTTTACAGAAATGATATTCTTAATAAATCTTAACCCATTCTGATATAGATGGTTATAGACCTATTTAACATATCTTTTCCTAAGAGGGTCATTTGTCTAATCATACCTATAGTTTTTAGTTTTTTGGTTAATTAGTATTGTTAGCAGTAAGTTTAGAATTATTTATTATTATTACGTGTTTACTCCCCCTACATTTAATTATTGTATGGTGTTATTAAATATTTGTATTTTAAGCCTTTATACAGTTTAAATATGTAATTTTCATACCATGGCACTTAAGTCGTAGTACATAAACCTTGTTAGTTAATTAATACAAAAAATATAAAGTAAAAGGAAGATTGGGTAGATGTAGATGATTTACAAATTCTTAACAGTACACGATGCAGTGAACCATGCAGCAGGCAATTCCTTTCTATTATGTATATCTTTTTTGAAATGCCTATACTTTTTACTTTCAAAGGTAAAAATTTATTTTGTATGGTATTCACAAAAATATTTCGTTATCTACACCTTAATAAATCAATTGGTACTTCTAGCAGTACTTTCTACTGCCCTTACATAGTACATCTTTGGGACGTACTTGGTGGTTTTCTGTAAGCTGTTAAAATATAAATATATTAAAAATTGACTATGAACAGTAATTTAATAATTTCTTTTCACGATGCTGAATCACATATTTATAACTTGATAGTATTTTCCATATAATTTTAGGCACAAATAGCAAAGAGGTTTCGTTAAAAACATATGCGTTTTACCTAGCTTGAGGAATGAAATAGATTGCGTCAGAAAAAACCAATTGAGGTTAGGTTAAAAACAAATTAATCTTAAATATAAACCAAGCTATTTACCTTATGTTGTTCTTTGTCATCTTTGTTTTGAATAAATATCCATCCTGAGAAACAAGTCTTCCACTTCTTGGGGGGTCCATTTTTTCAATATAGAGTCAATGGATGTTATATCGATTCAATGAAAAACCTGTAGAAATACCTAAAAAATAATCTGTAAATATCTAAAAATAACCTGCAAATATGTAGAATCACAAAATTAGTATATAAAAGCGTGTCAAACAATGATAAAAGCTTTGAAAAGGCAGTGAAAACGTATTGGTAATCTTTCTAATGATAACTCGCCAGAAGTCAATACCAAACAGAAAGACCGTTAAATTTAAATTTAGGTGTTTGGACCGTTTGGGCAATAATATTTTTTCACGTCGTATACTAGTGCTATCCTTTATATTCTGTCTTTGTTGGTTAGCTAAACGACCAGACCCGAAGCGTCATTCGGGTTTTGGGCCCAATGAACTTTGGTCCGAATGTGGTTCTCCCGAAGGAACTTATATATTATATTCAGTAAACTTTGGTATGGATAAACTAAAATGAGGCCTTAAACAACTTTCTATTTTATTATGCCTGCATTTTATATTGCTAACAATATCATCATGTTTATTAGTTTAAAATAAACTAATAAAAACAAAACAAGAACCAACCAATATTTCGTCTAAAGTAGTGCAAAGGACATCTTTCAATTTGCTTTTATTGGATATCTTTGGTTCTATAAAAGTAGCAAGAAAAGCCGCTAAGGAAAGTATAACCAATCCGAGTCGAACGCCAGGTGAATGACTAGCGCGACTCTTACTGGATATGCCACCCGTCACCGACCGGTTGCTATCAAAACACCCCGGTGTATAGGACTGTTAACGCTCTCGGGCCATACATATTACTGAGATATGGACAGTGCTGCCAATCTCAAATTTCGGATTGTACGTGGTGTGTTTGTGAATTACCCGCTTTTACCCGCAGCTTAATTTCTAATTACTCGCAATTTTACCCACACGAATGAAATTAGAATTTAAAGTATGGAATTGATGAAATTATAAAATTTTATTAATTCATTGTCAATAATAAACCCATAGGACGAACGAAAGGTTAATTTGCATGGACAACACCAACGTTGCCAACATTTTCATTGGGATAATGGGATACCATACCAAAGCACATGAATACGATAGCATAAACCTATTTTGTGTATCTCAATAATTGTACATTTAAAAGAAACTTTTATTTTAATAAAAAAAACATTGTTTTATATACTTAAAAATATATTTTGTTTACGTAGCTAAAGTAGGTACATATTGCAAATACAAATAGCTTATGAAGAATTAAAATAAACCATATAAGTACTTAAATACCTAAGTATGATTAAGGACTTAATACTTAATCAACTTAATTAACCATTTATCCATGATTACTAACACTACCACAAACTACAATATAAAAAACGTGATGAATACATTATATAAAATTAATCAAATATGAGTAGGACTTATATACACGATATCACGAAATGCTTACACCACTTACACTTTGTTTCAACAATAGTACGTAATAATAAAGAAAAGAAACCATCAGCTTTCGAATCAAATTAATATTTTTAACTTAGTTTAATAAAAATCGAGAGAATGAACGAGAACGACAAATGACGAGATAGAAGTTCAAGTACAACAATAGCATACATTTCCAGAATGCTTAGAGTCTTACCTAGTTACCTATGCCGCACAAGCGCATGTTTTGACTGTAGAAAGAGATGGAAGAGGCATTAGACACTAACACACGTAACAGAGGCAGAAAGTGGCCTCTTCTAGCAGTCTAGAGATCTACGTCGATGAGTACAACGGACAACAGTGCATTTCGACGTTGCCATGAGAATCTGAAAAGAGAATCTGGCTCCACAAAATTAAAACCTGAGATTTTTGCTTGTGGCTTAGATTCCTGAATTACCCGCTTTTACTCGCACGGAAATGCTTACCCGCAGAGGTGAGCCAATTACCCGCACATTGGCAGCACTGGATATGGAGCTGAGATTCAGTAAATTCTGCTGTGAAATAGTAGCATCGATGAGCGAGACAGGCAACATTTGGGGCGGAGCTTAGAGTGATCCTTCTTGACGTTGTTTATGTTCAGTGTCTTTACTTAGTGGATACATTCACTGACAAGGCGGCCATGGGAAACTTCTGATTATGTTGTACTTTTCTGGTTAACTGACCAGTGCTGATAGTGATTGGCAGAATATCAATCAAAAGCCTGTTATGAGTGTGATCGAATTAGAACTATACGCAAAGCACAGGGTAAACCTGTTATAAGTGGTAATATTTTATGATGTATGTCAACACGGCAACGTCGGATTATTATGGTGCTTGGGTGGAAATAGGTAGGTCCGCAATGTGATTCGTTAATCTAGTGGTTGCCATAGTGACACAGTGGTTGTCATGGTGACATAGACGGCGACTAATTGCGACGTTGCCTATTTATTCTAAAAATGGTGATAACTACAATAAAGTGGAAGTTTCTTCCTTAAATAGTATACCTACAATGTATAGAAAATTTACGACTTTGCTTCTGTTAACTAATAAATATGTTTAATTATTCGTTAGGGATATCAAAAGTTTTTCTTTACCGACAATGTTGCACTCCAAAAGGTACATACCCGCTTCAACCCTTATGTTTACATTACTTTAGTTGGATACAAACAAATCTGTTTGTTGTTAATTCTGTCTAGATTAACGTTGGAAGTTAAAATCTTGGGAGGGTAATTTTTATTACGATTGCATACTTTCCTTTTACGAGGGAAGTAAAAAAAGTGAAAAATTCTGTGTTTCCGTATGTAATTTTTACCAACTCGTACCGATTTATGAAATAGTTCTAATTCTGTCACACTCAAAACGGCCTTATGATTGAAATTCTGTCAATATTGCAACTGGTCAAACATTTACCGTCACTTTTTTAACGCCCACTGAATTCTGTAACGTCAACACTAGTGAATTAACGAAAAAAGTACGACATAATTAGAAGTTTGACGTGGCCGCCTTGGCAGTGAATGTATTAAATAAGTAAAGAACACTGTCGTCACCAGAAAAATTTCTGGGGTGGGGGTAGGGTCTAAAAACCTTAACCTTAAACCCTTGTTATTGGGGAGAGCATGAAAGAAAAAACCAACTGCTGCTAAAAACAAGTTCCACGCTTTTGTTTTCCACTAATTTCCCATCTCAACCACACTTTACCCCATTTCTCAAAGTGATGTCCCCGTTTGTACTATATAAAGTACATTTTTTGAACAAAATTGTATTGTGAGACTAGGGAGGAGGGGGCTTCCCGTTTGCGCACCTGGCTAGCCAGTTGTAAAAACAGACACACAAGCAAGTAAAGTTAAATACGAGCTTTGAAAAAAGTACAATACAATGGCTCACGACCGACATTTTAAAACAACCATTTTTATTGTTTTCAGTGGGTAAGCATTAAAAACGAAACATCATCGTGCAATAGTTATTAATTCTAAAATAAAGACGCAATATTTAGTTATATTACTAACCTTCTCTTTTATCGTGTCCCGTGCAGTCCTTTGTCCTTTACACAACACATGGATCTGATCCTGTTACTTGACTAAACCATGTTCTCACTTCTGAATACGTTTTTTGCATAACGTATTTCCGTTCACAGCTGTAAACCACATTACTGACATTCTTGCCAAATTGCATGAGCACGTGTCGTTTTTGGGAGGTTGCAAAAAAGGCTGTTAAAAGTTTTTGGAAATGTTAATTTCCCAAGTAGTTGGGGGGGTTAAGTGTAAAATTTATGGTGCTTATAAAAGGTTTGCAAAACTTAAATTTTGTGGTGTCAAACTCAGCGAATAATATAGTGGGTCGCAAATGTAAATTTGTCAAAGGGTGGGGGGGTAGATTTCAAGTTTTAGGTATTTGTAAAAAGCCTAAAAAAGGGGTGCAAGTAGATATCAAATACGGGAACTAGTTCACCCCCCACCACTACTCCTGACCTTGAGAGCCCAGGTGTGCTGTGTAGTTTGGCCTTGAGGCGATGTGACGTCATATGACCTTGAGCGCGCATCACGCGGCTTCGAGGCCATGTGACGTAACATGACCTTGAGCGTGCACCAAACTTTTCGTTCTTTGATTTGGGAGCCCAGGTGTGCTGTATCGTTTGGCCTTGAGGATTTTTAACATCATATAACCTTGAGCGTGTATAAAACTTTTCGTCGTTGCATATTGTTTGGCCTTGGGGGTGTGCGACGACAGAGGGTCTCGAGTGTTAAAAGCTATTAAAGCCAGGTATTCTACCCATAAAATTGAAGAGAGGCACTCTGTGCTGTCACAAGGGATTTCATCATTAAGTTAATGTTTGGTATATTCTTTCTCGGGCACTAATACTGGCAAATCATTATTTAAATTTGTGTGTTTAGAATAAACAAAATTTGGAAATATTTACTTAAGACATTTTAATAATTATTGTATCAAATAGGGATGTAAAAATTAAATGTACCAAGCAATAGCGGATCAATATTTAAATTTGGGTGTTTAGAATAAACAAAGTTTAGAAATATTTGCTTAATTATGTATTATTTTCTTCTTTTAAATTTGGGTGTTTTAGAATAATTAAAAGTTAACGTTTGACGTATTCTTTCTCGGGCACTAATACTGGCAGATCATTATTTAAATTTGTGTGTTTAGAATAAACAAAATTTAGAAATATTTACTTAAGACATTTTAATAATTATTGTATCAAATAGGGATGTAAAAAATTAAATGTACCAAGCAAAAGCGGATCAATATTTAAATTTGGGTGTTTAGAATAAACAAAGTTTAGAAATATTTGCTTAATTTGGTATTATTTTCTTCTTTTAATTTTGGGTGTTTTAGAATAATTAAAAGTTAACGTTTGACATATTCTTTCTCGGGCACTAATACTGGCAGATCATTATTTAAATTTGGGTGTTTAGAATAAACAAAATTTAGAAATATTTACTTAAGACATTTTAATAATTATTGTATCAAATAGGGATGTAAAAAATTAAATGTACCAAGCAATAGCAGAGCAATATTTAAATTTGTGTGTTTAGAATAAACAAAATTTAGAAATATTTATTTAGAATAAACAAAATTTAGAAATGTTTACTTAAAACATTTTAATAATTATTTTATCAAATAGGGATGTAAAAATTAATTGTAGCAAGCAATAGCGGATCAATATTTAAATTTGGGTGTTTAGAATAAAACAAAGTTTAGAAATATTTGTTTAATTTGGTATTATTGTCTTCTTTTAAATAAAACTCAATATGTCTTCATAAAACAACGCATTATTAATACAAAATACATAATAAGAATAATAATAATAATAATAATAATAATAATAATAATAATAATAATAATAATAATAATAATAATAATAATAATAATAATAATAATAATAACTATTCTAAATACCTATTCTAACATGCTTGTATCGTTTAATATTAATATATAACCATCATCTTGCGGTATATAGATGGGTGATGGATTGCCCCCATCATCATTACACCCATTGCCCCCATTAGTCAGAAGCCCCCATTAGTCAGATGGCTGTCCAAACCAACTTGTGCATTATCCACATAAACATTGCCCCCATCAACTGGAGGATTGTCCTCCTCTGAATCTGTGTCGGACTCATCGCCCATATGTTCTAATGTCATCCTATCATTGATGGTGTGCTAGAACAATATAATAGAAATTACAATCAAATTTAATTATGTCATAATCATCTAATTATCTTATTAATAGATGCGTAGCGTGACACAAAGGGGTAGATTATACTAAAAGTTGTACCATTGCTGTAAAAATACGTTTTATTTGGTGGAACATAAATATTTTTCTTAAATCAAACCAGTTTCACACTATGATAAAAAAGAAAGGTTTTGTAGTAAATTAAAATTTCACAGAAATGTATCACAAAACAATTCGCTACACATTTCCTTTCTACATTTCAATTGTGTGGGGAATGTGGTATCATCCATACATTCTTACACTACTACTACTAAAACAATTGATTTAAAAAATTAGGTCTTGGAGATTTTTCTTCAAAATAAAGCATCAAGCTATGGACTTTTGACATAAACTAACAAGCAAAAAAATGCAATAATAAAAGAAAAACATTTATTATACAGGGTCTTTTCTAATAAGTGTCCGATATTTACAGGATAATTCCTCCAAAAGTTCCCAAAGAAAAAATAAAATCTCATTTTTTCTTCAAAATAAAGCATCAAGCTATGGACTTTTGACAGCAAAAAAAATGCAATAATAAATAAAAAACATAAGTTGGTTGTGGAATTATAGTTAATTTTGCTTGCGGTCACCTATCCACATAAACAATATAAAAAATTATTTCCTTTCTACGTTTCAATTGTGTGGGGAATGTGGTATCCTCCATACATTCTTACGCTACTACTAAAACAATTGATTTAAAAAATTAGGTCTTGGAGATAATAAGTAAACAAAGTGACATATCAGCTATAATAGAAAATTGTTTATTATACAGGGTCTTTCCTAATAAGGTAGAAATTAAGGTTATGTATTTTTTAGCAAATGTATGTCCTCAGCAAACAGCGTCTTGTGCAGCTGTTGGTTCAGATTATTTTATGAAATTTTAACCACAAGTTAAGAAGACTACCTCCTAACGATATACGGTGCCGAGAAGATTCAAATTTATACATGGTGTCTCAGATCATTGGACATTTTATAAAATTTTCAAATCGCAATATCCAAGTTTTTTAAATGGATCACCCTGTATTTGATATTTTTTTCTGAAAGAGGCTTAAAAATCTTTGTTATTATCAAACTTTTGGACTGGAGTAAGTTTGGTTAAATCACAATATTTTCACCCAAAGAATCTGCAGTTATGCTGTGTACCTTTAATTAGCGAAAACCCTGTATAATAATTAACCTGTCCTATATATTTTTTTTCTGAAGGAGGCTTAAAGTACCTATCCACTGATATATACATGCCCTATATATAAATCTAATAGTTAACGAAATACATAGAAATATATGAAAATTTACAACTAATTAATGCTGACTATAATGTAAAGCCTTAAATCTATAAAGATAATTAAAAGAACGCTTCAAGGATTTTTAATTTTCCAATATCCAAGTTAATTGGGTCATATATGTATATATACAGGGTGTTTAGCTAAGGGTGGTTTTCGGCCATATCTCCGAAAGTATTTGCCCTAAGTTATTGGGGAAAAAATCGAATAAGTAAATCGCCAAAAATAAAAAAGCTGGAAAATTATTTTCGACGGGCAACAACAACCGTAAAAATAAAAAACACGGTTTTTTTAAATAGTTCCAATTAATCCTTATCGAAATTATTTTTTGTGATCTAATAATTCCGCATTATACAGGGTTTTTCCTAATAAGGTAGAAATTAAAGTTATGTATTTTTTAGCAAATGTATGTCCTCAGCAAACAGCGTCTTGTGCAGCTGTTGGTTCAGATCATTTTATGAAATTTTAACCACATGTTAAGAAGACTACCTCCTAACGATATATGGTGCCGAGAAGATTCAAATTTATACAAGGTGTCTCAGATTATTGGACATTTTATAAAATTTTCAATTCGCAATATCCAAGTTTTTTAAATGGATCACCCGGTATTTGATATTTTTTTCTGAAAGAGGCTTAAAGTACCTATTATCGGGAAAAAATCGAATAAGTAAATCGCCAAAAATAAAAAAGCTGGAAAATTATTTTCGACGAGCAACAACAACCGTAAAATAAAAAACACGGTTTTTTTAAATAGCTCCAATTAATCCATATCGAAAGTATTTTTTGTGATCTAATAATTCCGCAGAATAATAGTCCCAAGTCTGTATAAAGTGAGGTAAAGCAAAATATACTATAATAAGAATTTTCTTATTATGATTAAAAGCTAATATTATTTTTTATCAGTGGGAAAACAGGTTATTTTGAAGTAACTAAAAAATGAAGAGAGATATCAAAACGCGGTTTTCTCCAGAATTTAGGTAATTTTTCCCTCTTTAAACTAACTCTGTTGAAAGCATACTGTTCCGTTTGGTTTTTTCGAGAAAATCTCTAAAAATTGAATTTTGTTTAAACAACACCCTCTAGTAGGTGTACCAACAACTATCGAGCGTCAAAAATGACAACAATTATAAGAGCATTAAATGCTCTTTCAAACAAATACCCACTTGAATACCATTAAATAAAAGATGTAGGAGGCAGAGCACTTTGAAAATTGATTTATTTATTATCTTCCCCCACCCTTATTATCGGAAATATGACAAATCGCCTTAAACAAAACTGACGCAGATTTGGTTGGAGTTTTTGTTGCTCTTATTAAAATGTTACCTCATATTGGGTATTTTCGAATAAAAAGTTGTTTTTTTATTTTCTATTGCAGGTACGCCGTCTTGTGGTAGTTTTACAAACTTGGAAATATTTTCCAACAATTTCTCTTGGCCACTTTAGTAACGAAAAAAAATTTTTTTGGGAGGCTGTAGCATCCATAGTCTGAGAAAAGCTACCCAGCCACCCTTAGTGGGACACCCTGTATATACATATATGACCAAACTAAAAAAACTTGGATATTGCAAAATTAAAATCCTTGAAGCGTTCTTTTAATTATCTTCATAGATTTAAGGCTTTACATTATAGGCAGCATTAATTAGTTGAAACTTTCCATATAATTCTAGATATTTCGTTAACTATTAGATTTAGGTATAGAACATGTATATATCATTGATAGGTATTTTAAAACTCTTTCAGAAAAAATATCAAATACAGGGTGATCCATTTAAAAAACTTGGATATTGCGAATTGAAAATTTTTGAAAATATGATCTGAGACACCCGGTATAATTTTAAAACTCCTAACCATCATAGATCGTTAGAAGGTAGTCTTCTTAACTTGTGGTTAAAATTTCATTAAATAATCTGAACTATCAACTGCACAAGACGCTGTTTGCTGAGGACATAAATTTGCTAAAAAAATACATAACCTTAATTCCTGTCTAAATGACACAAAATTTGAATAAGAAGTTCTTATAAAAGTTACCTTTATTTTTTTCAGGGAATCTAAAAATGTAAAAATATACAGGGTGTTCCATTTAAAATTCAGGGTTTGAAGTCGGTACAGCACTTTTCGAATACCCTGTATTAATAAAACTTAAAAAATTAAAAAAATTCAATAAAACCAAGAAATATTTTTACCTAAAGTATCTGCAGTTATGCTGTGTGCCAGTAATTAGCGGACACCCTGTATAAATATTTTTTAAGATATTTATTTAAATTTTAAAGAGGAATTTTTGCTTTCTTTTTTGTATTTTACCACATTTATCGCTATTAAATATGTGAGGATAAATATGCATTCCAAAAAAAAAAGCAATACAACTGAGCGATATTATTTAAAATGTTGGAGTGGTTCGGGCTGTTATAAACATTTCAATAATTAAAAAAAAGCAATACAACTGAGCGATATTATTTAAAATGTTGGAGTGGTTCGGGCTATTATAAACCTTTCAATAATTAAATTGTATGGGGTCCTTAATTTCCTATGTTTTAAATAGAAAGTGTATTATAAAATGTCAACTAAAAGGCATTGGATAAAACGAAGTTAATATGTTTAAAAAATTGTGGTTATTTGTCGGCAAATTGGAATCATGATAGCAATTTCGTGGATATGGAGAAAAAAAATGTTTATATTATGAAGAAAGTTTCTAAATAAAGAAATAATTGTACCTATTTTAAATAACTAAATCCAACTTTAATAATCCAAGACCGTTTAAAACTTACATAAATTTACACATACTGCACACATATTTTTGGAACGAAAATTTCCTAATGTTTAAAAGACGGTTATACAATACTACATGATCACATTGGTTGGCTTTAAGATAAAACCAACGGTTATTTGAAAAATAGGATCGGTCTGCTATATACTTGCGTGGGCAGAGTTGCCGACTTTAGCGCGAAAACTATCGATTTTTCACACTTTTTCCTAATAACCAAAAGTGATAGTATTTGGATAGGGACAACTTTTTTATTTGAAACTTTTTTTTTCGCATCGTATTTTAATGCAATTAAAATTTTAATTTCAACACTTTTCTATTTTACATGCGAAATATGATAACACTATCTCTGCTGGCTACCGAGAAACCATGTGATTACAAGCATTCTGGAACACTGTGTACATAAAATATGTTTAAAGAAAAAAATCCGCAAATATCTAATATCAAAATATTTTTACAAAAAAAATGGCAGTTATGATAGAATCATGTGGATAATTAAAAATTCAATCTCTAAAAATTATTGTTAAGAGCCTTAAACATGCATTAAAAATATCATCTGTTTGAGCCTACATAAAATACGGTTAAATAACTCATGTAGATATTTAAAAATTCAATCCCTAATTATTAATAATAGTCCTAATCTCTAATTATTATTAATAGTCCTAAGCACGCATAAAATAACATCCGTTGAACTCACCTCTATATATGGGATATCCTGTGGGGATAGCTCTTTTACGATGATCTGACACATTTTTGACTAATATATATCTAAATCTATTTATCAATTTTTCGTGTGCTGGGTTTGAAGTTAAAACTAAAAATACCCGCATATATATATATATATATATATATATATATATATATATATATATATATATATATATATATATATATATATATATATATATATATATATATATATATATATATATATATATATATAGACATGATTTTAAGCCTTTAAAATCTAACGGCACTACTTTTAATGGTTTTGGTCATTTTAAAGAAGTTTTTTTGCCTATTGAGATTTATGTGACAGCTATTTATTTATGGTAGGTCTATAAAACGGTCAGCCCTTTGGCGTTGCACAAACGAATACAAATATGAGTGCTTCTTGGAAGTCAAATACCAAATGTATTTTTAGTTGAAAAAATAAAAGCAGGATACAACAATTATTATACATACACTAATAATATGCATCCTTCGTTAAATGTTAATGTGTGATAGATGTCCCAATATGAATTTTAATATTTCTAGATGTTGTAACAATATATAATACATAATATTTTTCTTTATCTTGAATAACCAAAATACCAAATTTAATTAGTCGAAAGAAATACATCCAGTAAAATATAATCTCATTAAAATTTTTTCGAGTTTGTAAATTAAAACAAAAAAAACATGTTTGAACTAAATATCGTATTTCCGTGTGTTAAAATCTCTAATGTCTATGTTTAAAATAATGAAATTTTTATTGTGGGGAAATGCAATCTAATATTTTGTTTTATTACCTAACTAAAATTATTTATATTATGTATAGTAAATAAGTTTTTTTTTCGGTTTTGTGATACTTAACTATTATATGCAAAAATCGGGCTATCTAGCTTATAAATATGAATGTTTTTTTTCCTCTGCATACCATACACGTAAAAAAAGGAAATACGAAGGTTTGAATAATTTCACTGAAACGAAAAGAGTTTTCTTTGAATAAGGTTTTTTTCACACGACAATTTTTACGATTTTTTAATAAAATACATTATATATGTAAATATACCGTCAGAGATCAATTAGAAACTTGAATCGCTTTTAGGAAAATCTACAAACATTTTTCCCCAATATTTGGGAAATAACCTAAACAATTATTGAAAGTTTTATAATGTGTTTATTTATCACCATAAATAACCGATTTTCATACGACAATTTTTACGATTTTTAATAAAATACATTGGATATGTAAATATACCGTCAGAGATCAATTAGAAACTTGAATCGCTTTTAGGAAAATTATTATTTTTAGAAACAGAAGGGATATTTTTTAAATATTTTACAGCTTTTTATCTAGGAAACTGTTCAACGGGGCATCCTAAAATTAAAAGTTTTATAATGTGTTTATTTATCGCCATAAATAACCGAGTAATAAAAGATATTATTTTAGATGGGTATAATTTTACAGCATTGGAACTAGTCAGCAAATAGCCTAGAGGTAAAAACCAATTACAACTTTATGGTTTATGGTTTTAACCCAAAATTTTGTGTACAGCATAATATCCATCTAAAATATTCAATCAGTCTCTAACAATCGTTCAGTTTGAAAGGTCAGTTTAAAATACTTCGTGACATATAAAAAAATGAGTTCATTCAGTGAATTTGGTGGTTCAGTCAATAGTTTGGTTCTTGGTGACTGTATTGACTCACTCGCCGAGAATAATTTCGATATTGTAAACTTAAGCCTTCTAACACCTGACGCATTCGAAGCAGAGTATGGTGATGCCAACAACAAAAAAATGGACGAGACCATCGGTGGTTGCTTTCCATTAGACCGACAAGAAAAACCGAAGCCCGCAGTGAATATAATTATCGATATAATAATAAAGGAGGCATCAAAACCTTCAATACTGAGGGACGCCCTTATGAATGGTTCGGGGGCGGCACAAGGTAAAAAACATAAGGTGAAAAGCAGTCAACCACAACCATCAACATCTGGGTTGGGGGAGCCGGTGTCACCTATAATCCAACAAAGAAGAAGGATTATAAAGAAACGGAAATTGATGACACCAAAAAAAATTGTTACCGACGACGACCAACCCGAAGATGTGTTTCCAATTAATCTGGGACCATTTTCCCAAGCTGAAGACGTTGAGGAAATGGTTCGAGTCGACAATTTGAAGACGACATTGTGTGACAAAATAGATCGGTGTAGGAGAGAGGCTGTGTGGTGTAGGGAAGAGGCCGCGCGGTCTGCGAGAGAGGCTAGCGACTTGGAGGCTCAGCTGGAGCGGTGTAGGGAAGAGGCCGCGCGGTCTACGAGAGAGGCTAGCGACTGGGAGGTTTGGCTGGAAAAGTATAAGCGACGTCTCTCGTTCATATGCAGGTAAGGCAATTTTCCTAAAAGCGATTCAAGTTTCTAATTGATCTCTGATGGTATATTTACATATCCAATGTATTTTATTAAAAATCGTAAAAATTGTCGTATGAAAAAAGAACTCATCAAAAAAAAAATACAATAATAGTGACATATTCTTGTTAATCATCCCCGAAAACCATAGTGCGTCAAATTTTAGGATGCTCCGTTGAACAGTTTCCTAGCCTAAAAGCGATTCAAGTTTCTAATTGATCTCTGACGGTATATTTACATATCCAATGTATTTTATTAAAAATCGTAAAAATTGTCGTATGAAAAAAGAACTCATCAAAAAAAAATACAATAATAGTGGCATATTCTTGTTAATCATCCCCGAAAACCATAGTGCTGAACAGTTTCCTAGATAAAAAGCTGTAAAATATTTAAAAAATATCCCTTCTGTTTCTAAAAATAATAATTTTCCTAAAAGCGATTCAAGTTTCTAATTGATCTCTGACGGTATATTTACATATCCAATGTATTTTATTAAAAATCGTAAAAATTGTCGTATGAAAATCGGTTATTTATGGTGATAAATAAACACATTATAAAACTTTCAATAATTGTTTAGGTTATTTCCCAAATATTGGGGAAAAATGTTTGTAGATTTTCCTAAAAGCGATTCAAGTTTCTAATTGATCTCTGACGGTATATTTACATATATAATGTATTTTATTAAAAAATCGTAAAAATTGTCGTGTGAAAAAAACCTTATTCAAAGAAAACTCTTTTCGTTTCAGTGAAATTATTCAAACCTTCGTATTTCCTTTTTTTACGTGTATGGTATGCAGAGGAAAAAAAACATTCATATTTATAAGCTAAATAGCCCGATTTTTGCATATAATAGTTAAGTATCACAAAACCGAAAAAAAAACTTATTTACTATACATAATATAAATAATTTTAGTTAGGTAATAAAACAAAATATTAGATTGTATTTCCCCACAATAAAAATTTCATTATTTTAAACATAGACATTAGAGATTTTAACACACGGAAATACGATATTTAGTTCAAACATGTTTTTTTTGTTTTAATTTACAAACTCGAAAAAATTTTAATGAGATTATATTTTACTGGATGTATTTCTTTCGACTAATTAAATTTGGTATTTTGGTTATTCAAGATAAAGAAAAATATTATGTATTATATATTGTTACAACATCTAGAAATATTAAAATTCATATTGGGACATCTATCACACATTAACATTTAACGAAGGATGCATATTATTAGTGTATGTATAATAATTGTTGTATCCTGCTTTTATTTTTTCAACTAAAAATACATTTGGTATTTGACTTCCAAGAAGCACTCATATTTGTATTCGTTTGTGCAACGCCAAAGGGCTGACCGTTTTATAGACCTACCATAAATAAATAGCTGTCACATAAATCTCAATAGGCAAAAAAACTTCTTTAAAATGACCAAAACCATTAAAAGTAGTGCCGATTTTAAAGGCTTTAAAGGCTATATATATATATATATATATATATATATATATATATATATATATATATATATATATATATATATATATATATATATATATATATATATATATATATATATATATGCGGGTATTTTTAGTTTTAACTTCAAACCCAGCACACGAAAAATTGATAAATAGATTTAGATATATATTAGTCAAAAATGTGTCAGATCATCGTAAAAGAGCTATCCCCACAGGATATCCCATATATAGAGGTGAGTTCAACGGATGTTATTTTATGCGTGCTTAGGACTATTAATAATAATTAGAGATTAGGACTATTATTAATAATTAGGGATTGAATTTTTAAATATCTACATGAGTTATTTAACCGTATTTTATGTAGGCTCAAACAGATGATATTTTTAATGCATGTTTAAGGCTCTTAACAATAATTTTTAGAGATTGAATTTTTAATTATCCACATGATTCTATCATAAGTGCCATTTTTTTTGTAAAAATATTGTGATATTAGATATTTGCGGATTTTTTTCTTTAAACATATTTTATGTACACAGTGTTCCAGAATGCTTGTAATCACATGGTTTCTCGGTAGCCAGCAGAGATAGTGTTATCATATTTCGCATGTAAAATAGAAAAGTGTTGAAATTAAAATTTTAATTGCATTAAAATACGATGCGAAAAAAAAAAGTTTCAAATAAAAAAGTTGTCCCTATCCAAATACTATCACTTTTGGTTATTAGGAAAAAGTGTGAAAAATCGATAGTTTTCGCGCTAAAGTCGGCAACTCTGCCCACGCAAGTATATAGCAGACCGATCCTATTTTTCAAATAACCGTTGGTTTTATCTTAAAGCCAACCAATGTGATCATGTAGTATTGTATAACCGTCTTTTAAACATTAGGAAATTTTCGTTCCAAAAATATGTGTGCAGTATGTGTAAATTTATGTAAGTTTTAAACGGTCTTGGATTATTAAAGTTGGATTTAGTTATTTAAAATAGGTACAATTATTTCTTTATTTAGAAACTTTCTTCATAATATAAACATTTTTTTTCTCCATATCCACGAAATTGCTATCATGATTCCAATTTGCCGACAAATAACCACAATTTTCTAAACATATTAACTTCGTTTTATCCAATGCCTTTTAGTTGACATTTTATAATACACTTTCTATTTAAAACATAGGAAATTAAGGACCCCATACAATTTAATTATTGAAAGGTTTATAATAGCCCGAACCACTCCAACAATTTAAATAATATCGCTCAGTTGTATTGCTTTTTTTTTATTATTGAAATGTTTATAACAGCCCGAACCACTCCAACATTTTAAATAATATCGCTCAGTTGTATTGCTTTTTTTTTTTGGAATGCATATTTATCCTCACATATTTAATAGCGATAAATGTGGTAAAATACAAAAAAGAAAGCAAAAATTCCTCTTTAAAATTTAAATAAATATCTTAAAAAATATTTATACAGGGTGTCCGCTAATTACTGGCACACAGCATAACTGCAGATACTTTAGGTAAAAATATTTCTTGGTTTTAATGAATTTTTTTAATTTTTTAAGTTTTATTAATACAGGGTATTCGAAAAGTGCTGTACCGACTTCAAACCCTGAATTTTAAATGGAACACCCTGTATATTTTTACATTTTTAGATTCCCTGAAAAAAATAAAGGTAACTTTTATAAGAACTTCTTATTCAAATTTTGTGTCATTTAGACAGGAATTAAGGTTATGTATTTTTTTAGCAAATTTATGTCCTCAGCAAACAGCGTCTTGTGCAGTTGATAGTTCAGATTATTTAATGAAATTTTAACCACAAGTTAAGAAGACTACCTTCTAACGATCTATGATGGTTAGGAGTTTTAAAATTATACCGGGTGTCTCAGATCATATTTTCAAAAATTTTCAATTCGCAATATCCAAGTTTTTTAAATGGATCACCCTGTATTTGATATTTTTTCTGAAAGAGTTTTAAAATACCTATCAATGATATATACATGTTCTATACCTAAATCTAATAGTTAACGAAATATCTAGAATTATATGGAAAGTTTCAACTAATTAATGCTGCCTATAATGTAAAGCCTTAAATCTATGAAGATAATTAAAAGAACGCTTCAAGGATTTTAATTTTGCAATATCCAAGTTTTTTTAGTTTGGTCATATATGTATATACAGGGTGTCCCACTAAGGGTGGCTGGGTAGCTTTTCTCAGACTATGGATGCTACAGCCTCCCAAAAAAATTTTTTTTCGTTACTAAAGTGGCCAAGAGAAATTGTTGGAAAATATTTCCAAGTTTGTAAAACTACCACAAGACGGCGTACCTGCAATAGAAAATAAAAAAACAACTTTTTATTCGAAAATACCCAATATGAGGTAACATTTTAATAAGAGCAACAAAAACTCCAACCAAATCTGCGTCAGTTTTGTTTAAGGCGATTTGTCATATTTCCGATAATAAGGGTGGGGGAAGATAATAAATAAATCAATTTTCAAAGTGCTCTGCCTCCTACATCTTTTATTTAATGGTATTCAAGTGGGTATTTGTTTGAAAGAGCATTTAATGCTCTTATAATTGTTGTCATTTTTGACGCTCGATAGTTGTTGGTACACCTACTAGAGGGTGTTGTTTAAACAAAATTCAATTTTTAGAGATTTTCTCGAAAAAACCAAACGGAACAGTATGCTTTCAACAGAGTTAGTTTAAAGAGGGAAAAATTACCTAAATTCTGGAGAAAACCGCGTTTTGATATCTCTCTTCATTTTTTAGTTACTTCAAAATAACCTGTTTTCCCACTGATAAAAAATAATATTAGCTTTTAATCATAATAAGAAAATTCTTATTATAGTATATTTTGCTTTACCTCACTTTATACAGACTTGGGACTATTATTCTGCGGAATTATTAGATCACAAAAAATACTTTCGATATGGATTAATTGGAGCTATTTAAAAAAACCGTGTTTTTTATTTTACGGTTGTTGTTGCTCGTCGAAAATAATTTTCCAGCTTTTTTATTTTTGGCGATTTACTTATTCGATTTTTTCCCGATAATAGGTACTTTAAGCCTCTTTCAGAAAAAAATATCAAATACCGGGTGATCCATTTAAAAAACTTGGATATTGCGAATTGAAAATTTTATAAAATGTCCAATGATCTGAGACACCTTGTATAAATTTGAATCTTCTCGGCACCATATATCGTTAGGAGGTAGTCTTCTTAACATGTGGTTAAAATTTCATAAAATGATCTGAACCAACAGCTGCACAAGACGCTGTTTGCTGAGGACATACATTTGCTAAAAAATACATAACCTTAATTTCTACCTTATTAGGAAAGACCCTGTATAATAAACGAATTTCTATTATAGCTGATATGTCACTTTGTTTACTTATTATCTCCAAGACCTAATTTTTTAAATCAATTGTTTTAGTAGTAGCGTAAGAATGTATGGAGGATACCACATTCCCCACACAATTGAAACGTAGAAAGGAAATAATTTTTTATATTGTTTATGTGGATAGGTGACCGCAAGCAAAATTAACTATAATTCCACAACCAACTTATGTTTTTCTTTTATTATTGCATTTTTTTTGCTGTCAAAAGTCCATAGCTTGATGCTTTATTTTGAAGAAAAAATGAGATTTTATTTTTTCTTTGGGAACTTTTGGAGGAATTATCCTGTAAATATCGGACACTTATTAGGAAAGACCCTGTATAATAAATGTTTTTCTTTTATTATTGCATTTTTTTGCTTGTTAGTTTATGTCAAAAGTCCATAGCTTGATGCTTTATTTTGAAGAAAAATCTCCAAGACCTAATTTTTTAAATCAATTGTTTTAGTAGTAGTAGTGTAAGAATGTATGGATGATACCACATTCCCCACACAATTGAAATGTAGAAAGGAAATGTGTAGCGAATTGTTTTGTGATACATTTCTGTGAAATTTTAATTTACTACAAAACCTTTCTTTTTTATCATAGTGTGAAACTGGTTTGATTTAAGAAAAATATTTATGTTCCACCAAATAAAACGTATTTTTACAGCAATGGTACAACTTTTAGTATAATCTACCCCTTTGTGTCACGCTACGCATCTATTAATAAGATAATTAGATGATTATGACATAATTAAATTTGATTGTAATTTCTATTATATTGTTCTAGCACACCATCAATGATAGGATGACATTAGAACATATGGGCGATGAGTCCGACACAGATTCAGAGGAGGACAATCCTCCAGTTGATGGGGGCAATGTTTATGTGGATAATGCACAAGTTGGTTTGGACAGCCATCTGACTAATGGGGGCAATGGGGATCTGACTAATGGGGGCAATGGGTGTAATGATGATGGGGGCAATCCATCACCCATCTATATACCGCAAGATGATGGTTATATATTAA
This sequence comes from Kuschelorhynchus macadamiae, assembly GCA_030620095.1. NCBI lineage: Eukaryota > Metazoa > Arthropoda > Insecta > Coleoptera > Curculionidae > Kuschelorhynchus > Kuschelorhynchus macadamiae. The sequence goes on from JAUTXW010000374.1 coordinate 146,736, forward strand.
TATTAAACGATACAAGCATGTTAGAATAGGTATTTAGAATAGTTATTATTATTATTATTATTATTATTATTGTTTAGAATAGTTATTATTATTATTATTATTATTATTATTATTCTTATTATGTATTTTGTATTAATAATGCGTTGTTTTATGAAGACATATTGAGTTTTATTTAAAAGAAGACAATAATACCAAATTAAACAAATATTTCTAAACTTTGTTTTATTCTAAACACCCAAATTTAAATATTGATCCGCTATTGCTTGCTACAATTAATTTTTACATCCCTATTTGATAAAATAATTATTAAAATGTTTTAAGTAAACATTTCTAAATTTTGTTTATTCTAAATAAATATTTCTAAATTTTGTTTATTCTAAACACACAAATTTAAATATTGCTCTGCTATTGCTTGGTACATTTAATTTTTTACATCCCTATTTGATACAATAATTATTAAAATGTCTTAAGTAAATATTTCTAAATTTTGTTTATTCTAAACACCCAAATTTAAATAATGATCTGCCAGTATTAGTGCCCGAGAAAGAATATGTCAAACGTTAACTTTTAATTATTCTAAAACACCCAAATTTAAAAGAAGAAAATAATACCAAATTAAGCAAATATTTCTAAACTTTGTTTATTCTAAACACCCAAATTTAAATATTGATCCGCTATTGCTTGGTACATTTAATTTTTTACATCCCTATTTGATACAATAATTATTAAAATGTCTTAAGTAAATATTTCTAAATTTTGTTTATTCTAAACACACAAATTTAAATAATGATCTGCCAGTATTAGTGCCGGAGAAAGAATACGTCAAACGTTAACTTTTAATTATTCTAAAACACCCAAATTTAAAAGAAGAAAATAATACCAAATTAAGCAAATATTTCTAAACTTTGTTTATTCTAAACACCCAAATTTAAATATTGATCCGCTATTGCTTGGTACATTTAATTTTTACATCCCTATTTGATACAATAATTATTAAAATGTCTTAAGTAAATATTTCCAAATTTTGTTTATTCTAAACACCCAAATTTAAATAATGATCTGCCAGTATTAGTGCCCGAGAAAGAATATACCAAACATTAACTTAATGATGAAATCCCTTGTGACCGCACAGAGTGCCTCTCTTCAATTTTATGGGTAGAATACCTGGCTTTAATAGCTTTTAACACTCGAGACCCTCTGTCGTCGCACACCCCCAAGGCCAAACAATATGCAACGACGAAAAGTTTTATACACGCTCAAGGTTATATGATGTTAAAAATCCTCAAGGCCAAACGATACAGCACACCTGGGCTCCCAAATCAAAGAACGAAAAGTTTGGTGCACGCTCAAGGTCATGTGACGTCACATCGCCTCAAGGCCAAACTACACAGCACACCTGGGCTCTCAAGGTCAGGAGTAGTGGTGGGGGGTGAACTAGTTCCCGTATTTGATATCTACTGGTGCAGAACTTAAAATTTGTGGTGCAAACCTCGCCGAATAATATGCTGGGTCGCAAATGTAAATTTGTCAATTGGGAGGAGGAGCTAGTTTATAAAGCGTCTAAAGAAGGGGTGCAAAACTTAATTTTTGTGCTGTAAAACTTACCGAATAATATGCTGGATCGCCAATGTAAATTTGTCAAAGGGGGGAGAGGCTAGGTTTCAGGTTTTAGGTATTTGTAAAGTGCCTAAAGAAGAGGTGCAAAACTTAAAATTTGTGGTGCAAAACTCACCGAATAATATGCTGGGTCGCTAATGTGAATTGGTCAAGTGGGGGTTAGCTTCAAGTTATAAGTATTTGAATAGTGCTAGTGTCTAAAGAGGAGGTAAAAAATTTAAAATTTGTGGTGTAAAACTCACCGACTTATGTGATGGGTCACAAATGTAAATTTATAGTGTGGGAGGGCCTAAGTTGCAAATTTCAGATATTTGTAGTGTGTCTATAGAAGGAATGTAAAGCTTAAACTTCGCTGTGCAAAACTCTCTGAATAACATCTGGGTCGCAAACGTAAATTTGTCAAGTGGGTGGGGGGGGGGCCTAGGTTATAAGTTTTAGGTATTTGTAAAGTGTCTAAAGAAGGGGAACAAAACTTAAAATTTGTGGTGCAAAACGGTGCAAAACTCACCGAACAATATGCTCGGTCGCAAATGTAAATTTGTCAAGGGGAGGGGAGGCTAGGTTTTAAATTTCAGGTATTTGTAGAGTGCCTATAGAGGAGGTGCCAAGCTTAAGCTTCGTGATGCAAAACTCACCGAATAATATGATGGTTCACAAATGTAAATTTGGCATGTGGGGAGGGGGCTGGGTTTAGAGTTTCATGTATTGGTAGAGTGACTATAGAAGGGTCGCAAAGTTTAAATTTTGTGGTGCAAAACGATGCAAAACTCAGTGATTAATATGCCGATTCGAAACTGAAAATTAGTCAACTGGCACAGGGGGGCACGGTCAACATGGCCCAACCCAGTAAGGCAAGTCAGTATTTAGTTAGGAGAGAAGGTGCAAGACAAGTCAGAATTTATTAAGGAGAATGTGCAAAACGGTGCAAAAAGACAGCAAAAGCACCCTAAAATTGTCATATAAAAATTCGCTAAGAGGGGGGGTTAACTTAACCCACCTCATTTTTTGTGCAAAATTAGACAATCGAGTAAGAAGAATGTTACGCTAATTTTTTAAACATTTTATTTCGCCACCATCTTAAATTTTACTAGTTTATCTGTATAAAACACTTTAAATCAATCAAATAAAATGTTTTATTAGGCCGCCATCTTGTTTGGCATTCTTAGATTCATACAAGATTTTTAACAGTTAATTTGCAGATCACACTTGATTTTATATAGAATTTGAGGTAAAATAAATAAGTAATTTTTGGCTAATATTTTTTTTTACATTTTAGTAGGCCGCTATTTTGTTCCGCCGTTTTGGATTTTTACTAAAATATTACGTTGTTATCCACATATGACCCTTAACTTTTGACCAACATTTGAACTCAATCGGGTAAGCGGTTTTTTAACTCAACCCTGACCAGACGGATCGACAGATAGACCGAGAGACAGACCTACAAGCAGACGGAGAGACGGAATCGAGAAAACATCTAGAGACGCGGAAACGTAAAGATCTGAAAAAATCTCGAAATTTTTTTATGGGACCGTGAATGAATATAGCAAAATAAAACGTATTGTGTGTAAAAATGTATTGTACACAAAATATAACTATTTAGGGGCATATTTAAGCAGTTTCCGCTCTTAATGTTAACAATTAAAGCAAACTAAAAATAAAAAACCATATGAGCCCCCAACCGCAAAAACTTTTTTAAATACGCGAAAATATCAGCTATTTGAAAATCAAGTTTTAACCATTAAAATTATAAACAAATTAATACGTTTTTTTTACAATTTTGAAGATTTATTTTGCAAACACTAAACCTAATTGTAAATTCCAGTATATGTCATAATGAACAAAATGAACTCTTATACGCCTCTATATCTATTTTCGTTTCCAACACAATTATTGTTTAAATAATGCCCTCCGGGATAAACAAATAGATGTAATTCGTTACCAAATGAAGTCACAAATTCTGTGCACGTATCTAGCATTATGTAGGCTATATTTGTACGAAGTTTCAGATCTATATGTTGCAAATTGCATAAGTTATTAACATTTGAAAAAAAACTCATTTTATGAGTATTTCGCAAATTTTTCTTTTTTTAGGAAACTTATTAACCCCTTTTCACCGGACACAACTCAAAAGATAAGTTTTGAAACACCTACAACTTTTTTCGACAAATAATTTTTTATAGCACCTTCAGATATTAATCTAGAAAGACAAAGTAATTTTTGGCACTTTTGGAAAATAACATTATTTAGATGCATTTAAATCTTAACAGTTAAAGCAAACTAAAAATAAAAAACCATATGAGTCCCCAACCGCAAAAACTGTTTTAAATACGCGAAAATATCAGCTATTAGAAAATCAAGTTTAGCCATTAAAATTATTAACAAATTATACGTTTTTTTACACCAATTTTTAAGTTTTATTTTGCAAACACTAAACCTAATTGTAAATTGCAATATATGTCATAATGAACAAAATGTACTCTTATACACCTCTATATCTGTTTTCGTTTCCGACACAATTATTGTTTAAATAATGTCCTCCGGGATAAACAAATAGATGTAATTCGTTACCAAATGAAGTCACAAATTCAATATCTTGCGCACGTATCCAGCATTATTTAGGCTATATTTGTACGAAGTTTCAGATCTATATGTTGCAAATTGCATAAGTTATTAACATTTGCAAAAAACTCATTTTAGGAGAATTTCGCAATTTTTTCTTTTTCTAGGAAACTTATTAACCACTTTTCACCGGACACAACTCAAAAGATTAAGTTTTGAAACATCTACAACTTTTTTCGACAAAGAATTTTTTATAGCACCTTCACATATTAATCTAGAAACACAAATTAATTTTTGGCACTTTAGGAAAATAGCATTATACAGGCTATATTTGTACGAAGTTTCAGATCTATATGTTGCAAATTGCATAAGTTATTAACATTTACAAAAAAACTCATTTTAGGAGTATTTCGCAAATTTTTCTTTTTCTAGGAAACTAGAACCCCTTTTCACCGGACACAACTCAAAAGATTAAGTTTTGAAACATCTACAACTTTTTTTGACAAATAATTATTTATAGCACCTTCGCATATTCATCTAGAAAGACAAAGTAATTTTTGGCACTTTAGGAAAATAACATTATTTAGATGCACTTAAATAACCCTTATAGATGTTTATGAAAAGAAAACACATTTCTGGCCTATTACACGTTATTATTTGAATTTGGGTATAGGATATGATATATAAAATTTGCTTAAAATTTGTTGTAGAATTCATTTTAAAAGCAGTAACAGGATTCCCAAATAAAAATATTATGAACATCTGATTTTTGGGACACCCTGTATAGTAAATTTAAGCACAATTTGATTTTTTTAACGGACTATCTTAAGAATGTTCTACATGAGAAGCATCGGATGTAAAAGCATTTTAAAACTTCAAAATCGCGAAAACTTCTCGATATATAACCCTAGTAAAATAAAACATAGCAACAAAAAAAATGCTCTATTATGTAAGCCGTAATAATTAGTAAAATACAGAATGCTTCATTAAAAAAAAATCATACATTTGTTAATCTGAATAAAAAAGTGTATACGAGCAAAATTCTCGAACATTTTTGTTACTATAAAAACACTTCAGATTATTAGAATTAGTCTTTCTTTGCTTAGTTATTTTAGCATATTATTTATGAACTCTCCTAACAATCGACACCCAAACAATTCGGTCTCATTCCATGTACGGAGTATACTGAAATTAGGTTTCAAATGTGTTTCGAAAAATGTGCTGCCGTTCCTTCATCCCATTTTTTTAAAATTTAAAATGGCGTCGAGTAGCAATCATGAAGCATATAGAGAAAAAGACCATTGGTTGTATTAAAGTAAACCAAATTTAAAATGTGTAATTATTTCAAAAAAACAATACATTTTATAAAAAAGCCATGAAACCTATTTGTAGTTTTTTAAAACATATCTTTTATAAAAACGGGTTTGTTACACATTACTTTCATATCAGTCAAACAGTTTTATTACCAACGGTCGCAATTTCACAGAAGTTTTTTTTTTACAGGGTGTTTAAAATATATTTTTTATACAAGATAAAATTTTACAGATGCGAACTCAGAACAAAGAGACATATTATCAGGGGATTTATAAATTTTTAAATTTACTTTTTAAAGCTGTTCGGGGCTACTAACTTTTAAAATTCTCATATCTTTAGACTCTTTATTCCTTTTGTGACGAAAAAAAACGTTATTTGCATATTTTAATAAGAATGTATGGACTTCAAAATATTTCTAATTTTTTATTTTTCTAAAGTAGGTATAGAAGACAAAAGCCTGATCAAAATTATCGTTTTATCATTAGTTAAACCAACATTTTCAGTTACTAAAATTTTGAAAATTACATATTAGGAGAAAAGATACGGTTTTCCTTACAAATCGAATAGAATTCTTTAGAAGAATGGTGGGTCCGAAACTATAATAATAAACTATATATTTTAGAGTAGTTATTTATGTTATAATGACTGAAATCACGATCATTATAAGTCTAGCCTTAAATATTATCAGATGACGCATCAGCCGAGGCTGATACCACGGGCTGTCTCATAATAATTGTTTTCGATCTGAATAATATACATAACTATAGCTTTGAACAATTGAGTCAAACATTGTGCAAATTTTGTCAACAAATTTTCCCGAAAGGCGGTCGTTTTCTCTAAATTCGTTGTTTCAGGGCTGTAATTAATCCGTTTCGGTCCTAGAACTAAGTAAATTCATCAGAGGACTCTATCTGAAAAAAATGTGTTTTTTGACTGATGACAAATAAAAATTATGTCATTATTACACGCCAGAAGATAAAATTTATTTTCAACAATCGCATTTTAAAACCGATGAATTTGCATCAATTTTGTTCACATATTTTTTTCTTATTTTGGTAAGGGGAATCAGCTCCCAAAGGAGGCGAAATTGTTTAATTAACCCTCTCTATAATTTGACGATCTCAGATGTTTAGGAACCTAAGAAAAAAATAAAAAAGACCTGTTTTTGTATAAAAAAATATATTGCTAAACAAACCTACACAAATATAGTAAAAAGAAAACTGGATCAACTTGGTATACTAAAAAGATGAATTTTGTCCTTTAAATAAAGAATCAAAAATTATAGAAGTTATTGTTATACATATTTTTTCTCGCTTACGGTAGAAATGTATAAAAGAAAAGTTATTAATTTTTTTCTTTACTTAAGAACAAATGTGACTGAATTGTTTTGTTTCAATCACATTGCCATTTTAAGTATAAGCATTGTGATTGGTTTATGCAAGTAATATAACAAATAACCGCCAATAAAACTGTGAGTTCTAAGTACTAAAATTAAAATTAAAAATATTTTGTTACCTTGTAATTCACACTTTATTGGCAATTTTTAGTTATCCTAACCTAACGTAGAACTGCAGCTAAGATATGTTTCAAATTTGTACTCTTGCTTTATTAAAACATAAATATATAATATTATATTAAACTACAGTAGTCATTTTATCACATTTTTTATCACCGGTGACAAGCATTATTTCAACTTTTTTTCGGGTCAGCATATTGGTTACCTCTTCTATACTTCGACCTTTAGTTTCAGGTACTAAGAACAAGACGAAAGCAGTACCGAAAGCACAAATTACACTAAATACCAAAAATGTTGGACCAATACCCAATGCATGCAACATATTTGCAAACTGATTGGTCACCAGTGTGTGTGTGTGTGTGTGTGTGTGTGTGTGTGTGTGTGTGTGTGTGTGTGTGTGTGTGTGTGTGTGTGTGTGTGTGTGTGTGTGTGTGTGTGTGTGTGTGTGTGTGTGTGTGTGTGTGTGTGTGTGTGTGTGTGTGTGTGTGTGTGTGTGTGTGTGTGTGTGTGTGTGTGTGTGTGTGTGTGTGTGTGTGTGTGTGTGTGTGTGTGTGTGTGTGTGTGTGTGTGTGTGTGTGTGTGTGTGTGTGTGTGTGTGTGTGTGTGTGTGTGTGTGTGTGTGTGTGTGTGTGTGTGTGTGTGTGTGTGTGTGTGTGTGTGTGTGTGTGTGTGTGTGTGTGTGTGTGTGTGTGTGTGTGTGTGTGTGTGTGTGTGTGTGTGTGTGTGTGTGTGTGTGTGTGTGTGTGTGTGTGTGTGTGTGTGTGTGTGTGTGTGTGTGTGTGTGTGTGTGTGTGTGTGTGTGTGTGTGTGTGTGTGTGTGTGTGTGTGTGTGTGTGTGTGTGTGTAAATGCTAAGAACCAATTAACGGACGCTGAGATTGAACTAGCAATTCCTTTAACTTTTGGGGGAAATATTTCACTCATTATTAACCAAGGTATTGGTCCAAATCCAATAGAAAAAGAAATGATAAAGGTTGCTACACTAGCTACAGGTATATAAGAGTAAGCTTCGAGGTCTTTAAAGTCACTTAAATAAAAATATATACCAAGTCCTGCCAAAGAAACACACATCATAAAATCGGAGACCAATAAAAGGATCTTGCGTCCTGTTCTATCGATAAGGATAGTTGAAACAAGTGTTCCAATAACCTAAAAAGTAAGATCATAAATAACTTTACAAAATCATATTTGAAATAGATGATAAATTAAAAATGTTTTTAAGTAATGGTCAAAAAGCTATCAATTAATTTTTAATTATAAATAAAACATTGAAGATTATTATTATTTCCTGCTCAAAATAAGAAATTCTCTATATCCCAATAACAGCCAAATTAATTCTGACAAAACCCCCCGTGACGTCACTTTACGCACACCTCGACGATGCATGTAATATTTACAACATAATAAATCTCGACTATTAAAAGGTAGAATAAATTTGACATGGAGTGAACTTGAATTCGAGCGATTGTTAGACAAAATAGAACGCCCTTGTCCAAAAGATCATACTCCCCGCAGAGGCTCTCACGACCCTTAAGCAACCCTACAGAGACGTTCCCAACCCTTAAGCAATTAAATTGAAAGAATTATTAGACAAGGCAGGTGTGTAGTTATTATCGCTTATGAAGCACATAAAAGGTCTTTGTACTTAATTACCTTGCAATACATTACTCTTTATTAATACATATTGATTTTTCAAATGTCATGTTCAAACTTAGATTTATATATTTATTGTCAATATTACTACTTTAAACACGTTTTTTTCTTACCCTTATTATTAAAGAAGTTTGTTGTATATTACATTTATATATTTCTTATGCATCATAAATTGATAAAATCTCCAATTATACTCAAACCTAAGATAAAATTTGTATTTTCGAGCCTATAATCTAGTTAGCCAGATTTAATATTTTACACTTAGAGTAGTTTTACAAATATCCTTCATACACTTTCAAAATTTAAAATATTTTATTATAGAATATTTATAATTATAAAAATTATCGAGCCATGATTTGTATGTATAACAAGTTTTAAACTTAAGGTTCTCTGTTATAACATCTGTGAGCATCAGACTGCTGTAAAAATAAATCGGGTCACAAGATGGTGCAGAAACATTATACCCACTTAATAAATTATTATTTTATTGGTTATCGGAGGATTTTATATGTTAATAATGAAAAATATCTGTCTTAATAACATATGTCTTCAACCCAAATATCAAAATTACGATAGTGAAAGCAGAAAAACAATAGAATGTACGGTTCTCGAGATATTTGCAAAAAATAATATTTTTTTAATTGAACACTCTGTATATACTTCATTCGGTTCGCCGTCAAAAATGTAATAAAAGTTGTTCTTTACTATTTTTGCCTAAAGTGTAAAATAACAGAGAAAACAGCAATTTTTAATTATAATCTAGATACTTATGGCATATAAACAATAATAATGACGGCGCTGACATTCACTAACTCTAATGACAAGCTATTTTCAATAGTTAAGCCTGGGTTATAGATTAAAAATGTTTGCGTCTTGCGTCGCCGTTTGCGCTGTTCTGAAGTTTACCTAACGTAAAGCAATGGGTACGGTTATATTTTCGCCGCCATCCCTTTGAGTTTCCGCTAGACGTCGAAAAGATGGCGATCTTTAACTTTGATGGAAGCGGCTAGCGTAAATCGACGTTTGCCTTAAGCCGTAACCAATGAAATTGGTGGATTTTAGAGGGCCTTTCAAAACGTTCGTCCTTCGTAATACATCTGACATTAATATATACACATAATATCCACGTCCATTTAAAAAAACTGCTTGGGTCATTGTCTTTAATTTTAAGACAATACTGGTAGGAGTTTTGAGTATTTCTAACCCAATTAAGCCACCTTCTCTTCAACAACTTTACAACTGAGACACACATTAATATGTCCACATTGCCTAATCTTTACTAAGCATCATTACTATGATTTTCGCCAAAATCACCTAGCTATCACCAGTAGTCGCGTATTTATTTATGATATACTTCGAGAAAGAAGAAGCTCTTGAGAAAGCAAGTTTAAAGCCCAAATTTCTGACTAACGTAAATTCAATCCACCCCAGAATACAATTTACTCTAGAGTTAACGGAAAACAATAAACTTCCATGTTTAGTTGTTCTGGTCACAAAATTACATCCCGGTCATTTCGAATACACCTTGTACAGAAAACCAAAATATACAGACAGATATTTAAATGCTAGATCACATTATCGCTCAGCACAAATTCAAGCTGTGGTCAATACCCTAATATCCAAATCTGTGCGAATAACAGAAACTCAGACGAGAGAAAACGAACTTAATATAATATCTAGTGCTTTAAAGAAAAATGGCTACATAGATGAATGGGACAGGTTCTGAATAGGGCAATCTTTATGTTTCCCGCGGATTTTATTTAAGCGTGCTCATAAGTATACCAAGAGGTTCTTACAAACAAAACTTCTATCTGTAAAACTGTTAAGACATGCAATTTCTAAATCACCTTTACAGCGAAAGCGAAGCCCGACGTCGGTGACAGGATTTTTTTTTTAGTGAACAAGAAAAATCGTTATGCAATTATTTGATAGTTGCCTCGAAAATGTGTTAAAATTTTTAAAATTTATAGGTTAAATTATAAATAGTTAAGATTAATTTTTTTGGACTTATAGACTTGGTTGAATAGGCCTGCGAATCTTAGCACACAGTTATACTAAAGAATTAGAAATTGATATTCCGACCAAAACCCGAAAATACGAGTCTTGGTAGAGCAACTGCATTTAATCCTACCACAGTTACCAGTTTTATCGATAATTTGCGAAGAGTAATAGGAAAATACAATTTTTCGCCAGACAGGATCTACAACTGTGACCAGACCGGTGTTACCGCTGGTTCAAAACCAAAGGCGGTCGTAAGATTTCAATAACTCGAAAGAAAATTTAATCGAGACAAACAACTGTACTACAAATATGCCGAATTTAAGAAGGAGTATCTGCAACAAAGTCAGTTGATAAAAGTGTCAAGTAACGCAATAAACAAAGGAAAATACTATATTCCGCATCAAGCACTTATGCGAGAAGATAGTATAACAACAAATCTACGAGTAGTTTTCGATGCGTCATGCAATACAAACAATAACATAAGCTTGAACGGAATATTGTACAGTTGGCCAAGACTGCAAAACGACGTAGTAGAAATACTATTGAGATGGCGAAAATACCGAATAACATTTATCGCCGATATAGAAAAAATGTATATGTAAATAAAAATACATGCAGCGGATAAACGATATCAGCGTATTATATGGGGATTTAACCAATCACAGCTACTACAAGAATATGAAGTAAGAACCGTATCTTACGGAACCGCATCATGCCCTTCCTAGCTATACGAACACTACAACAGCTCGCACCAGAAAAGAAAATAAATTCCCAGAAGCAACGAAAATATTATAAGATTTTTATATGGATGACTTACTATCATGTGCAAGCAACAGAAAGGGTGAAATAACTACAGAAAGACCTAGTCCAGCTGCTCCAAACAGGCGGATTCTCACTAAGAAAGTGGTCCAATAACTCACAACAACAACAAATTCCAGAGGGAATAAAAGAAAAAAATGAATATTTAAATTAAAAAAAAAAAACAACTACTAGCAGCATCACATTCCCATGTGACGAGAAATGCGAGGAAATAAAAAGCCCGCCTATAGTCACCCAAACAAACGCAGTAGCTACGACGAAGAGTCCGCAAGTAGTTCCTAGAAAACACCGAGGCAGTCGACAGAATATAGTTCAAGCATTATGTTCCGCATTGCTCATTGCGTGGTTACCTAGCAGTATTGCCTACTACACTACCCGTTAACCTGAGAAAGGATTATACGTGGAACACTTAGGCATAGCAAAAACAGACAGGGGAATATTTAAAATACAAATACACAGTAACCAAATCAAGAGCGAGGAAGACGCCCAGAAAATAAATGAAATAATCAAAGAATTCAAACATTTATGCGATCAGACTCTACAGTTGTCAACAGAAACTCAGTGTCCACAGCTTGTCAAACACCTTGAAGAAAAAGGAAAAGAAATAAGGTTGGTCAGGCAAAGTTTTCAAGCGCAGACGCAACAGCAGTTTTTGGAGTAAATGACGAAGTATACAAAGACATTAACAGTCTTCAGAGCAACCAAGAGGAGTTAATAAAAGCACCCAATCACCAAACCATGGTCATTTTATCAAGAATTTCAACAGTCAATGACTCAGAAGTTCGGATAGTAAACGAATTAAATCACTTCAGAGAGAAACTTAATTATGGGTTAAATGAAATCAGTAAAATGAAAAAATGGTACAGAACGATAGACGTCAACTCAATAAATATACCCTATTCATGCCGCTCAGCACTCAACTTTGTCAGTGTAGTCAACGACTATTACAGTAAACTGTTCGTAGTCTTATATAGCAGAGAAACCATATATGAACTTCTGGTTCAATCACATGTTAACAAAATAATTCACGAAGCAAACAACAAATTTTCAATTAACTTACGAATCTCCAAACATCCACTAGACAAATAGAAACGTGAAGAACGTAATCAGTCCACATACATATCCTACTTTTTTAGAATTGAAAAAAACTTCAGAATATACTCTTATAAAACCAGTTTCGGCAACAATAAAAATCGACCGTAGGTTTTATTAGGCACTAGATATCTACAGTGACGTGTTAGTAGTAGACTACAACAGCCAACTTTATTTTCAACAGACCGAAGAAGAATTCAAATCATGATGAAGTCTATCAACGCCCAGGTGCATCGCTCTGCCAGATGCCGAAGATGGCTATGGCAACGATTATACGGGAACAGTTATATATGCCTTGGCTATTTATAACGACTCAACCTACCAGTATAGCAATCACATGCAGTGGAACAGAGAATACGTCCTATTGAGCAGCAGCGGTATACTAGAAATGATACTAGACTGCGAAATCAAGACTAAACAAACACTTAACGAATTAAATGACAATACGGAAGAATCAATTTACAAGGTGTCATACAATTTTAATATTTTAAGTAAAGAAGAAGGAAGCATTCAACAAATACTACAAGAGACGCTATTATTATCACATTTGTACATATCGAGCAGAGTCACAACAATTAGCATACTATCAGCAGGAATATTAATATAGGAACCATGATAGAATTTCAACCCTTAGACAGCCCTTGACAAGTGGAGACGGGGGAGAATGTTTAAGCTATAATATAATTTTTTAATCACGAATTTGTTTTCTTAAAAATTACATATTTAAAATTTTTATTATTACCTAAGAAAACTGTATTAGGTTTACATTAAACAAATCTTGACATAATATATAACATTATATTTATAGCACGAAGTATAGTAACTTGACATTGACTGCATCACGTTCAAGTTCAATTGTTTGTATGAATCGTATAGCATTTTATACTCATTTAAATGTACTACTAGTACACAAACCTACATAAGCCATCTTGGCCCATCAAGACTGTAGGAAAAATGATACTCTATATCACGAAAGGCCCCTCCTCTCTTTTGTCCATCTTTTAAATTGCAATTACAAAATAATATTTACTATGATCCTGTACAATATGTATTTTCAAATTAAATTAAAATGAATGCATCATTATTTGCGAATACATTTTGTTTTGTAAAAGTTTATTATAAAGGTTTCCATGATCTATCTCTCATTTTTATTTTGCTACCACAGCCATCAGACTGGATTTAGAAAATCTGTATTTTCTAAATCCACGTACTTTTAATTTAGAATAAAAAATGTGTGGCTAGGCTGAGAAAGTTGGTGTAACTTCTGGTTATACTGGAGGTTTACCTTTAATGAGTTTAGTTTTTGAAATATTATGTAGGCAACACTTTTATAGCCACTTAGTATATTCTTCTTTTCAAACTAATGGATCCTTACCTGTACTGTTCCAACCAAAATGCTACATTCTCCTGGTGATAATGTACCTCCACTTTTCTGAAATATAATGTTTGTATAGAAAAGCACAGCATTTACTCCACTAAGCTGCTGGAAGATCATAAGCCCGAAAGCAATTATTAGGCCTTTATATGTGGTTCTACAATTTAAAAGATCAGATAATTTTATTCTATTCTTGCGAGCTTCTTTTATATCATCCGTTATTTTCACTATTTCATCTTCGATATCGTAATCTTCACCTAAAATATAAAATATGTTTCAGGGACATGCAGAATTCAGTTTGTATATGTTATAACATACAATTTTCACTTACCGAGATTTGGATATATCTTTGGTCTTCTTCTAATACAAAATAACAAAACTCGTATTGTTTTAGAGATATATAAGGTTTAGTTTAAAATAAACACTAACTAATATGCAACAGTCCAGGTTAACTGGTTTTCAACCATCTCAGAGGTACAGATGCTGTGGTAAAAGGCGAACACAGTTTGCTAGTTTTAATTTTCCTTTCTTTTACTACGTAGATCGAATTACGACTTACTGTATGTCCGCACGTATATAGTCATTCAATAGTATGTGTTCCTTTGTTTTGTAAATTATAATGTCATAGCAATCTGTATTTTTTGGATTTTAACTTAAGAATGCAGATGTTTAAAACAAAATTCTACCTCAGCTTATAGTGATTTTATGTTACGAAACTGAAAAAAAAAACGTTTCAAGCATAGATTAAAACATGCAATCTCTTTCGTAATAATACAAGTTTCATTATTCTAAAATATAGGAAGACAAAAGATAATGCTAAATCTGGGTTAATGAAAATTTTTAGTTACAACGCACACAACTGCCTCCCACTTGTTCTCATGTAATGTTCTTCAACCCCCCTTGCCATTATGAGCCCAACTGGTGATTCAATAGTACGCTTTACGAAAATAATTATAAAAAATTCAAATGCTGCCAAGTTAACTAAACTTTAAAGCCTGAATATACGCGAATTTTGGCATCACACTGTATATATTTCATCCAAAATATTTGTTTTATTACTTAGCAGTATCGAGTAAATTTACAATATTAAAAGATTGTACGCAGTACTGACAATGTACTTTTTTATTCCTCGTACCCCACTGGCTACTTGATAAAAGTAAATTCAAAGAATTCATTTATATTTGAACTGAAAGTACAAATCATATATTATAGTTTTTAATTTTTTTTAATATAATTAATAGTTTTTAATTTTTTTTTGGACAAAGGAATTGAAGCATAATACAAATTGGTTCCGTGAATAATTATGAAGTAAGTAGTATTTTTCTTAATAAAATGGTTCATTAGAAAAGAAGTTCCGGATAAAGTCTTTTGACGGTCGATTTATCTAAATACACTGAAGTTTTTTCATAATAATTATTCCATCTAGTTATCAAGAAACGTGCAAGATAATAAAATTTGCTAAAATATGTTTTTTCTCTTTTATTAAGAAAAGTTAAGTATTAACTTAACTTAACTTAATAACACATATATACTGTATTTTGAAACATTTTTATTAGGCGCCATTTTGATAAATCATATTGGATTCCTACAAATATATACCAGAATTTTTAAGCTATGTCGCGAACTGATAGGGGAACAGACCGACAAAATTTGAGATAAATAAGGCTTTGTTTCCGAAAGATATGTGGCGAATGACATTTACAATATAACCTCTTGTATATCGAAAACAAAGTATTTGCGGACCTAGGTTTATACAAAACTTTTTCCTTATTTTGTAAAGTACTATACGTTAAATTTGTTAAAATAGATTATGTCGTGTCATCCTGTTTGCCTCATATATTTTATATGGGATTTGACTAAAACTTAAAACCCTGGATCGTAAAAAGTCTTCATAGGATTAGATTGTGCGCATGAGAACTTTTAATCGGGACATCGAAAACAATATCATATCAAAAAATTAGAAAAATCAACCTAAGGCCATTTTCAATAAGAAAAGTGCGGGGTCTTTTATTATATTTTTTCTAGATAACCTCAACTTGATAAATTCATTGGCGATTAGGACGATCCAAAGGAGATTAAAAATAGGGCTCTGTTATAAGATATAGACAAATACGGTAAATATAAAAGTAACTAGTATTTTTATAAAGAATTCAAATTTATTTTCGAAAAATCGATTGAACTTCAAGTAAATAAGATATATGTTAAAATGATCAACACTTTTCTAATTTTAAATGTTAATGTTATAGATCACTAAAATTTTAAAGTTTACGGAAGTAACTATTTTGGATATTTATCTAAATGTTCCTTATTAGTTATAATATATTTATATATATTTATTTAATACATATTGTTTCCTACTATTGGAGAGATTATAAAAAAATAAGACAGGAACATGGGTTTCACTTGTTTCTATTATGTATTGATTTTTCATAACGAGTGTTTGAAGTTAAAAGGAATTGATAGTTATTACCCCCTCATCAAAAAGAAGTATTGTAATCGCGAAAAAACTGCCATCCGAGGTTTTTCAGATCTTTACGTTCCAAGGTCCCTAGATGCTGAAAAACGTATTTTCTTAATTTTGTCGGTCTGTCTGTCGAGGTTGACCTGGTAACATTTTGGTAAAAATCTAATATGGCGAAACAAAATAGCAGCCTATTGAAATATCAAAAAAATTATCATTATAAATCTACTTATCCAATTTATCTCAAATTTTGCACAAACATCAAGGACTATGGTAAGGAATCAACTGGTACTTGGTACGAATACAAGATGACTGCCAAATAAAATGTTTGTAATCGTGAAAAAAAAATACTCTTTCAGGTTTTACGTATCTTTACGTTTTAGCGACCCTAGATGCCAATAGAAAAGTTTTATCAATCCCGTCAGTTCGAGGCATAGCTTAATAACTACTTACCCGTTTATTAAACTTTGAACAAAAATTAATGGTTATATGGGGATGACCTGATAATATTTTGGTAAAAATCCAATACGGCGAAACAAAATGGCGGCCTAAAAAATTATTATTGAAAAACTACTTATCTAATTTGTCTCAAATTTTGCACAAACATCAAGTATTATGTTGGAATCACCTAATAAAATTTTCGTACGAATCCAAGATGGCGGAACAAGATGGCAGCTTAATAAAATATATTTTAAAAGTCAGCCTGAAAACCTACTTAATGTATTGATTTGAAATTGTGTGCCATAACTAATTGTGGTATAGTGATCAACTAGTAACATTGTGTTACTAATTTAAGGTGACGGAACCAAATGGCGGCCAAATAAAATGTTTGTAATCCTATCTTCACATTTTAGTGTCCCTAGATGCCAAAAAATATACTTTATCAATTTAGTCAGTTCGTCGGTCTGTCGCGGTTTAAAAACTACGTACCAGATTAACTTTGAAATTTTAGTCAAAAATTAAGGGCAATATGGGGCCGAGTTGGTAATAATTTGGTAAAAATTCAATAGGCGGAACAAGATGGGGGCTTAGGCTTAGGTTAAAAAAATATTAATAAAAAAACTAATTATACAAATTTTGCACAAAAATCAAGTGTTACATAGGAATGAACTGGTAACGTTTTGGTATGAAACCAAGAGAGCAAAAAAAGTGGTAACCTAATAAAATATTTAAAAAAATCAGCCTGAAAATATTAGTTATTAAATTAATTTTAAGTTCGGTGCAAGAATTAAGTGTGAATTTGTGGTACGAATTTAAGAAGGCGAAACAAATTGGCGGCCTAATAAAATTTTTAAAAAATCAACGTAAAAAATTTTGTTCAACTGAGTTAAAATTTTGTAGAAAAATTAAATGTCAAAATGGGATAAACTAGCAAGAATTTAACATGACGTAACGGTATGTGTTAATGTAAAAACTAGGTATTAAATTTATTTTAAATTATGCCAAAAAATCAAGTGTGGTATAGCTAGCAAGAAACTGGTAAAATATTGGTAGCAATCCTATATGATGGAACTAAATGGAGTCAAATAAAAATGCTTGAAAAGACAGTATACGTAACACATATTAACTGTGACTATGTACTGAACAAAAAACAAACAAAACAACCTTTTCTTTGATACCATAAAAAACAATTAGCATTCAAGTTTCTAGTGAACATAAAACAGTAAACAAAAATCATAATAAATAAGCCGTATCCATATAAGTAATAATAAAATAAATAAAGAAAATCAGAAAAGTGGGTAACTAATAATTAAAATTAAAAATTTTTATATTACGTTAGAAAAATAAGCTTGTTTGTTAGTCTGGCTCTTAAACTCAAAATTATTTGTTTAATTATTGCAACTGCTAGTAAAAATAAGAGCGAGAGGTCATTAAATTCGGAATGACTTCTAGAAAAATGTTCATAAGTTTTATACCAGCCCATAAATAAATTCAAATGTTATTAACAAATTAATTTATAAAGAAGGAGTTTAGTTTGTTGCATAAAAGGTCCCGACTCTATCTCTATTGTTGATAATTTTAATTTAATGTTGAAAATAGAACTCCGCATGGTGAGCGCTAAACTGTTACGAAACTCCAAAAACCAGCCGTAACAAATAAACTTTCACTAACTATTAAAAATTAACTTAAAAATGTAAAGAAAGTTTGGTATTTTCTAGACACTTGAAGCAAGTATATCCTGCAGATAAAAATTGCTTTCACAGATTTTCACAAAATGAGCATATTGTTAATTAATATTTTTTTAGAGTTTTCGTTCCTATTTGAAGACGGACAATTGTTAAACAAAAGCAACTAAAATTATTATGCTTAGTGAAGACTTAATCACAACTATACTATATGAGATTTTAACATTGCGATATTTTAAATTATTATAATCTTTTAATTATTAATGCTAATAACTTTTTAGCATTTTGTTAGCTTTAAGAATTAAAAACTTATAGATTATAACAATAAATTGATAAAATCCCCTAGAAACGAAATAATTTTAGTGGCTTTTGTTTAACACTTATCCAAAAAAGGTTAATCAACAATAGGCTCATTTTATAAAACTCAGTGAAAAAGTTTTTTTAGTGGCTATTATTCTTTCAAGTGCTTTGATATATCCTTTTTTAATTTCTAAATTATTATTTAATAGTATAATTTTCTTTAACTTGTCGAGATTAGTACACAGAATTAACACTATTTTGAATTTTTGAACTAGAATATGCGTTTTCATAAGTAGATTAACTTCGTGATTATAGCTTTTCTGTCAGCATAAAGTTGGTCAGCTGAACTAAATAATGGTTCACTAGCTACAGGTGAGGGGCGCTGATAAAAATGTTTTCGCAGCTTGATTTAGGTACATACAAGGACTAGATTCCCAGTAATGAAATATATTTGTATTTCTCAAAGCAAAGATTGTTATTCACCAAAATATAATATTATATTATTAAAATTTTCGCCAAAGACGATTATTTGTCGAACATTGAAAAAGCCGAGGCCAAATGCTAGTAATCGGTCGGCCTCTACTCAATTGTTTTTTCGAACATACATTTGAATTCTCCATGAAAATCATACTTATATTTACCTTTTTTTGTGTTATAACAGGGAAGACAGTGGCATATTTAGAAAAAGTTTCTCGGTTTTTTTAAAACTTTCCCTTCAAAAATGTACAGGGGTTTTTTATATTTTGACACCTAGTTGCGCATTAATTATAAGGGATAAAAGTTAAATTTAAGGATTTTTCTTATTGTATCTTCTCAGACTCAAAGATTTCTAAAAATTGTTAGAAGTAGAAAAAATTACTCCCTCTATATTATTACTTCATTAAATGTAACGCTTTTTACCGATTATAACTATACGAGGTGTAATATCTTCATCTCTAAAAACAGCCGAGAAAATTACTAAACCCTGTCATAAGACACAACGCGTTAGAGAGACAGAGGGGGAATATTTTCTTCTAAATGCGAAATCAATAAGGGGGTGTTTAACATCAAACACATTGATTACGCCACTGCGGGGAGATGAAGCACTTTGACTCTCCTTTGGATCTCCCCATGCATACATATATATGGAAGTACTATATATTTTTTTTGTTGTGGTACTATTAATGGGTTATGTGGATCAAGATGGTAATAAAACCCAATTTTAACTTTCTCAGAAAGATCTCCTGAGAAAATGTCGTTATTTCAAACGGCCTATCTGGCTTTGAAATATATTCTTAAAAAGTGGCATAGGATCCGAGTGGTGCTTATCCCTAAACGAGGTCGTAACTAGATCCAAGGAGACGACTCTGGGAGTGTTCTTGAATATCTAGGAGGCATTTAACAACATTAACATTTAACAATGCCACCTGCGACCATATTAGTGAGGCTGCTGCATGGTTTGGCGTGAGCAGTACTGTAACAGGTGGACCAGCGTTATGCCTGAAAACCGAATTATATGATCTTCTCTTGGGAGCATGATAGTGTTTTCGCCCGTTGCTAGAGGATATCCGCAAGAAGTAGATTTCTTCTAAGAATGAAGTGTATCATCAGGGCTATGACCTTGATATTATAGTAATTGACAAGTTTTGAGGCACTAGGCATTAAAGAGATCATGCCTAGTGCTTTGGCAATTCTGAAAATGTGCTGCCAAAACACTCTTTATTCATTAACCCAGATAAGACTTAAATGGTACCATTTACACATAAGAGGAATGTGGACGTTAACTTTGTAGGGCTCAACCTCTATGGGAAAGAATTGAGGCAATCTGTGTCAAATACTTAATGTGCCATAATAAGAGACTGACCTGAAAAGATCATATTGAAAATATCAGAAAGAGGGTCACAGTATGTATATTGACATATAAAAGGTCCTTTGGATTGACTACGGCGCTAGTAGGCGATGGTCTGTAATTCTCAGGGTGACACACTGGGGAAGCACAAGTTCCTTACCTGCCTGGACATAATAGGAACCATAAGAACCAGACTATTAAGTTTCATGTGATTGTTCTTGATAGGGAGGAATTGCAGGAGTCTACGGTGAGTGACCTAGGCAAGAATCATCTTAATTTCAAATGTTTTGCGATCTTATCTCAGAATACAAGAGAAGGTTTCCAAAGGATATCATGGCAAGAATTTCCATGTATGCTGCTACAGTCTTCCAACAGGCTTAACTTTGCTGTTTAAATTCAAACTCAGAAGAGCTTTAGAGGAATTCTGGAAGTACCGCAGGGTTAGCCCCATCTGGGTGCCTGATCGTCAGGGCATTAGGGGTGATGAGGGGGCGGTTCAGCTATCTGGAGAAAATAATAACGCTGCTTTCACTTCACCTACTCTTGCAATTGGTTCTTCAACTGCCGAGACCAGGATAAGAAATTGCAGTGAGGAATAGCATGAACAATCCGAAGTCATACGGTCTAGAGTTTTCATTTCGGGTCCTTTCAGCCGTTTTAAGACTAATAGAGTTCTCAAATAGAACAGAAGCTAACGTGGTATAATTACCGATGTCCTAAGTGGACTTGGCGTGAAATAATATCTACATAAAATTGAACTCGGAAACGATCTATATTACAGGTTTTGTGCCGAGGCAAGCGAAACTTTCAAACACTTGGTCTCTCGATATGACGACGTCATATCGACGTTAATAAGACGTTTATGATCTGTCGCCAGTACGAAGCCTTAGAAACCTAGAAATGACGCCCTCGTTTATTGGTCAACTAAAGTACATGACCAAAGTTGTCATAAAATAGACGTTACAATCGTCCAGCTGGCTACCTGGGATCACCCCAAAAAATGAGACAACAGGTTAGTAGCTTCTGAATTAAAATAAATATTGTCAATTTCTGATGGTTGTCTTTTTGGGCCGGTTCCTACGTACACAGCGGCGGGATATGAGAAAGAGCTATGAAAATTGCGTTTGGTTTTAAATGCAAAACCTTTGTTATTATTTTCTGTAGCCCTTCATTGCGAGGATTGTTACATTTAAAAATAGGTTATCTTTTTAAAGTTGAACTGTTAAATATTAAACGCATTATTTTGCTATAATGTACACACTTTCCCACATAATCTGGTTTATATATTAATTTGCAAAGGCCAGTTTATTTATTGCAGTAAGTAATATTAACTTCCAAATTCCGGTTTATTTATTGCAGTAAGAAAAAATGTATTAGCAGCCATATGGATTTTTAATTATATTCGAAAACCGAATTCTTCGGCGAGCTGTGCTGATGTAACCAGGAAAATGTACCTCTTCTTTTGCTGTAACTGCCGTTTCAGACAGATTATTAATAAGAATAGATAATGAGTTATTTTCTGTTTTGCTAAAAGGACATTATTTTTGCTTATTCGCAGCTTATTAGCAATATTTCTTATAGCGATTCCGTCTCTTATCGGTGCACACAAGATTGTGTGAAAATTATTTGTCAAATTTGACAACTCTTTCAGAATTTTGGTTTGCTCGTATGTAACTTATAATAGTCCAGATGATATAATTATACATATTTTGTCCCTATTTTTTTTGGCACGAAGGTGTCAGCAGAGTGCATTTAAAATATGAAACGTGATGGCAAATTTAAATTTAAGGAGTTCATGACAAAATATTTTAATACAATATAGAAGAAAACATAAAAAATGTATACTTGTGAAAACTTTCTAATTCTACAGGGTGGCCCTTGAAGTCGAACCAAAGTTACAGCAAATTAAATAAAATTCTTATTCAGGGTTCAATTAACTCATGCCCAAAACTCTAGAAGAAAAAGATAACAAAAGCTCAGCAAACGCTTTGTGTTCGAGATACAGGATGTTAAAATGTTAATATTGTTATTGTAAACCGACTAAATAAGTTTGGGAAAAATCTGGAGAGCGTTATATATATTTTTTCCAGGTTGCAACCCGTTTGAACCTTTAGAACTTTTCCTTGAACTCTTTACTACGACGTTATTTGCCATTTTTACACATTCCTCATCCTGGTCTCTAACTTTTTGGTTTCCTAGATTTATTCGATTTTCAAAATGTACATTTTTTCTATTTCACATTTTGCTAAATAACTTTGAAATGCGAAACATTAAAACATTTAAAGAAATCAAGAAGTTACAAAACAGAATAATAAATTTAAATATCTCTCAGAAAAAACGAAAAAAGTAACTACACCCTGTATCTTAAAAATTAAGCACCCCTGTTCATATAAACTTTTTTGGTTTGAGTTAATTTACCTCTGTATACAGATATTCAAAATGACGAAGGGGCACGAGTGAATATATTTTTGTCAATGCTAAGTCCTACTTCTACAGTTGTAACTTGAAATCGAGTATAAGTTTACCAAAGGTATAATTTAGAAGCTATTCTTCTTTAGCGCTGTAACATTTCCAAACTGCTTCGTCACACTCGAAATTTTTAACTACAATCTACAAGACATACAAAAGAATACTTGCACCATTTCAAACTAATATAGCAAAATGTGATTTTCTAAAAACATTTATTTTGCTAAACAAATATAAAAAAACCTAAGAGACCAAACAGCTACAGACCAGAATGAAGATTTTGACTTTGTTGTAAAAATGATATCGTAGTAAACATCTAGAACACAAAGAGTGTACAGACCCCTGTTTATAAAACCTTATTCTTTTCAGCTAATGCATTTTTTAGAATTTTGGGCATGAATTAATTTATACCCTGAAAGCTATTATTTGCGGCAACTTTGGAATGACTTTCTGGTCCATTCTGTAGAACTAGGACTTTTACACAAAGAAACATGTTTTTTGATTTTCTATATTGTACTCAAACATTTTGTGGGAAACCGTTTTTTATTCACTGTATACATTACAAATTCCATTACTATGGTAATTCACAATTATTAAAAGACTTATCAAAAAATTGTGTCTCGCGTTTAAGGTGATAGGATATTAAAAATTAGCGAGAGTTCTAAAAAGCCTTTATTTTAATGTAATCTACTTTTCTTTTTTCCAGTTTTTAGATTTTTGTACACTTTGTACACATTTTTGGCAACGTATACAATAGCATATGTTTAACAAATTTATGAAGTAAAAGAATCATCATTTGATATAAAGTAAAACCGCTACAGTGTAAAACGTAAAATAAATCAACCTTTTCATAAAAAGTTAGGGCAAATTTCGAAAATTCCACCAAATAGTTTTTTGCCTTTAATCTCCTTAAAATAAAATAAACAAATATTAACTTTTTCTATAGTTATCAGTAAGAAGAAATTTTGTTAAAATTGCACTTCTTATATCAAAACTACTGAACATAGAACGAAAGCTTCCACGGCTGTGGTCAATTAAGAAATCATGGTTCTTGGGATTAGACCGTGTTAAAATAGAATCACTTTCTGACGTTTCGTATCATTAGTATTCCGATCTCGTGAAGTAAAGATCCCTGAAGATGCCTCGTGAATTCCGAGAACCATGATTTCTTAAAAAACTACTAAAGTTACAAAATTATTTAAACCTTTAACCCATTTTACAAGAATATGTCATAATATCTTAAAAAGCCTATTAAAATCTTTACTGATACCCGACCTATATACATTTTAATTTATACCAAGATTTTACTTTATGCAGTTGAGGTGGCCAGCAGTTTATGTTTTCTTATATATGGGCAATACGCCTATTTTTTTTTAAATCATATAAAAATTTACCAGGTTTGTGTTAAGGTGTCATGTAAAACCTTTCGAAATAATAGTTTTATGCTTATTTCTTTTTTTCATTTTTTTTACTTACCTCGTAACCATACAAGGCTCCTTTGCACTTCTTCCATTTTTGATTTCTCACACAAGTATACTGGAGACTCCGGTACAAAGGCAGAGCTTAATAGAAAAACTACTGGCAGAACAGAGGAGACAAGCGAGAACGTTCTTATATCAGCTATAATATCACCTGTAACAAAAAATGTTGCCAGCCGTGAGTAACAGACATTAAACATAACTGTGAAATTTGATAAAAGAAAAGTTAAGCTACATTTACTTCCAAGTGTAAGTTGAAATTGACATTCGATAAAATGCAATTACACTGAAGGTAATTTTTCGGTTATATTCCTGAAAAATTGATCTGGTTTTGTATTTTTGTGTTCAATTTTATTTTTTCTAAGATATTGATGTAGATTAGACTGAAATGGAGCAAGAAGACTGTTTATTAACCATTTTAGGCTCTTTGTCGGTGGTATTTTCAACATCAATTATTTGGAAATCCATTGCGTGTTGATACTATTTTGTATATACAAAATATACGATATAAGGTTTATTTTACTATATTAATAAAAAAAAAATTAAATCATATCCTGTAGCCGATTTTTTATTTAAAAAACTTGTGAGTCCGGACCTGCGGTTCATTTCTATGTCCAAGTCTCCATCGCATATGGAGGCAAGGTCAATTTCTCTTCCCGAATTCTGAGTAATTTCTGGGAGTGAAAAATCAAAATCAAGCAAAAATACAGGAGCCTGAAGGCCTCTTTCTGGTTTGCGAAATTCTAATGAACTATCATTAAAAACTGTATACAGAGAATCGCGCTGTAGGCGAACGTTGACGAGCAACATACTTTCCCTATTTTGAGTAGTTTTGTTACTATTAGCAAAAGTTACATTTAAATGTTTGTGTTTAGGTTTATTAATTAGGGAATGGTCATTGATTAGATAGTCCCTAGACCCAGGTACTTCCATGGAGTCATTCTCCGCGTAAATAGCCCCGGAGAAGGTGTTGTATTTCTAATTTCTATACGTTAAGTCATGTCGAGTAAAGTGCCACTCACCCGAGGAACTTTAGAATCGTCGTTTCCCTGGCCAAGTGTGAACTTTTGCTCAGAAAAGGAGGTCTGGTTGCTGGGCATTGGATTAACTGCAACACCTTCTATGGAAACCATTTCCGAAGTTGGAGTGGCCATGGTAGACAGTGAACTAGACTTGATGAACGCTTAAGAGAAGGAAACCAGAGACTTAACTTACCACTTTTTTTCGCGCAATTTATACAGCCAATCTTCTTTTTTCTTCCAGATACCCTCTACTGGAGCATAGATCAAGAGAACCAGATCTAATCTCCGAGGACTATCTTCACAATCAAAGCCCAACTCGGAACCTAAGTGCAAGGAAACCTTTCAGTACAAAGACCCGGCGAATTCCAATGATGGAACGTGGAACGTAAGTGCAATGTTCCTCTATGTTGTCTTCGGCTGTGTTACTAAGAATGGCAAATGAAAAACGCACAATATATAACTTCAACCGGTGATTATGAAGGGCAGTGATATCATGTGTCACTAACGATTGGTAAACGCGATCTGCTAAAAAGCCAAATTTCTGTCTATATTTATATGAAAATCCCGTGACGTCATGGTTACACCTTTTTTTGCAGCTCTAGGCCAATGACAGTCATTTGGGGCGGAGTTTGGTGAACCAAACTGTCGACAATTTTTCTCAGTCTGCTACGAAAATTTTTAGTGTTAACATCTCCTGGGATACTTTGAACTCTCACAGGAGCTATGGTTTTGAGTATTTTTTCAATTCCAATTCCAAGTTTCATAATTCTTGGATAAATTTTTTATTTTTTAATTTAATTTTATTTAATTAATCCGTAAAAGATTGGGATTTAGCCTATCAGCGGTTTCTTCTAATATGGGAATTTTCCTATTTTTTCGCAAAACTGTTCATTATAAAAAATGCTTCTTTTAATAAGGGCTAATTTTCTGTAAAAGTCCCGTTTTATTATTTGAAAAATTAATTTTTTGTTTTTGCAAAAGTCCAAAAATTGAAAAATTAACTTTTTTAGTTTTTTAAGCTAAAATTGAATTGACATCAGGTAGTTTTTGCCATTTGGAGTGTTTTATTAAGAATGACTTTTTTCGAAAATCCTATTAGTTTCCGAGATATTGACGTGGCGTTCTTTTGAAGAATGAGTGTTCTGAACTGAACTTTCTTTTCTCGATTATTCTCTCGGGAATTGAGATATCTACTTCAAATTTTCAGAGAATGTATATCTAGGTAGTCCCTTTCGGAATTGTCTTGCGGCCCTTGGCCAATCTCAAAGGGAAAAAGTTTATTTGCAAGTATTAGATTTTTTAAGCGTCTCAACGTATTTTTCAATTCAAATCACGAAATTTTAAAGTCGAATAATTTTGTTATTTCTTGACGGAATTTAATGAATTCTTTTTCCACGTGTTTCCATCGATACGGGCTTTTAGAAGAAGTGGTTTTTACGTAAAAATATTAAATTTTAGATTTTGGAAAAAGAAGGTCAAATTTATTACAAAGAGAAATAATTCAGATATCGAAATGAGATTTTTCATATTCATTCATATTTTAAATTACCTATTTTTACCAAGTTTCATTGTTCTAGCTAATTTCTAAGTATTTTTAATTGTGGGTTGAAAATTGGAAATTTTAGTGACGTCAACTAAGCAGGTCTAGCGAAGCTTGGCGTGGTGCCTCCTGATTGGTTGTTTCTTAGCGCGTCCTGCGCTCTAATTGGATTATGCATTTATACAAAACTACTTTGTTGTACGTTCAGATCTTGCATTGACCTGGAGTTTTGATAGCCTACAAGATGGTTATTTGACCGAATATCAATTATCTTTTGTGTATATTATTATAGGGATTATTATTTCTTGATTTGGTCTTATTTTTATGCTTTTTCGGTGTATTTCATCTTGAAAAATTCTATATACGACATAACCAGGCAACGGTTTTTTCAACAAAATTAGAATATTTCACTTCAAACCTTGCCTAAGCCCTTTGTTATAAGAGATAAGCGTTCTTATATCTTTAATCCAAATTATCGTCCCCTGCATAAGCAATATCGTGATTTTTGCAAGCTGTATCTAGAGTATCTTCTCTCGCAAATATTATCGGTAGTTTAGTTCCAAGTCCACAGAGCTGATATTCAGGAAAAGGAAATTCGAAAAGTAATATACTTATTAAAGTGAGTATAGCACACCCAGTCTTAATATATTTCTTGCTGGTGTAAGGACGAGTACGTATTGCTCGCTTAGTTGGAGACATATAAAGACAAAGAAAGTAACTCATGACTAGATGAAGAATTACATATTAATATCAGCGAATTGGATCATAAACTCGAGTTGACAACTTGGATGAACTCATTAGTGTAGAACTAGAAGATAGAAGCTTCCACCATACCGATCTCCGTAACTTTTAAGAATCACAGGCATTATAGCGGGATAATTAAAGGTAAAACAAACCTCATGATCTGATTGATTATTCGTCTTTGTCATAGAGAAGGTTTATGGTTTGAAAACGTCTATATAAATTGAAGATTGCTTTATAAAAAGAAATATTAATATTAACGTAAACTTTTAGCACCTCTAAATGAAATTGTGTATACTATACATATAATTCTAGCGATAAAATTTTATATTTGATATTTTTAGATTTGATGATACAGTAAAACACATATAGCTAGATATGAGATTTTATTAATATTTCTTTAAAACATACATCTATTAGATAATTTAAACGTAAATGTTTAATACATACTAGGATTATATATCTGTGTATTTTAAATTTCACACTCGTTTGCCTTTAAATATAAAAGCAAAACTTTAGATTAGGGTCAACCGCTATATTTTTCAATAAACTTACCAGATATAGCAGCCAAAATGTGTTGAAACTTGTTAAAAATTTTATCAGGATTGGTGAGTGAAGAAATTATTTCATAAGGAGAATTGAATGATTTAATACCTGATATATCTAGTCTAGTAGTTATCCGGAAAATCAATATAAACTTGAACAGGGGTTTTTCCCAAAATTCGACATAAACCCCATCAATATAATAATCCACTAAAATTTCACCCTCCAATAATTAATAAAAATTTAAATTTCCATTCTAATCAACAAAGGACATAACATCTCAATGCTAGAGACTATTTGCACAACGAAGCTTCTAATTCTAATGAAACCTAATATAATGATTATGAATACCAAAACTAAAACTGTCAACATGATTATCCCAGACAAGATTACGATTATGAACAGTACCGAATAGAGTCAAGAGACCGATCATACCAATTATCAGGATTTTCTGCCCCCCAGTGGACCAAAACTACCCGAAAATAGACTTCTTAGTAGAAATCCAAACTCAAATGCAAACACTGAACCTAGACTATTTAATCCCCGATCTGAACTTCGCCGATCAGGTATTTCTTTAAGCCTATTTTTCAACGTAAATTATATTAGATCAAAGATGCTACTAAAAGATATAATTTATTCATAGATTTCGACGAAGGAATTTCTATTTTTAAAGAAAACACTGTTCAATTTTTTCGAAAAGGGTCACCCAAAAACGTAACCATCCAAGGGATTACTGATCAAAAATTCTATGATTGAATCAACACTTGTCCCTTTCGGTAATGACGATTATCATAAAGTTTATATTTATAATTTAGACCTAGGCCTAGACTTCTCAGAACATTACTACGAATGTGTGGTAGCTTTAAAATCGAGGCAATTAGTAATCAATTTTAAAACTGTTTCATTATTTAATGTAGACGTAACAAATAAAGGAAAACATTACCTCAGATAATAATTGCAAAAAAACTTCAACCGCTTCCCTAGTTGCTCAAAAGAGAGTCAAAGTTAGACTCCCACACTCTTTAGTGCGAGTAAATGAAAAGGTTGAATTTTTTAGTTCATCGTCAATACTAATGCGATAGCAAAGACATTGACTTCCTAGATATATCATTAGGCCCGACAAGTAACACCTCTGATCCAATCTGTAATTTTAACCCTGAACAAAGAAACAAGAAAAAGAACTTGTGACAAACGTTTCCCTGGGCTTCGCGGATATTTTCTACTGTGAGACGCATATTTTTACAATTGAAATAAAACATTTGACAGAAACAAACGCATGCTTTGTTTATACCAAATCACACAGATATCCCCAAATTCATAAGCAAGAAATTAATACTCAGGTCAACAAAATGTTAGACGAAGATATCCTCCGTTCCTCTATCTCACCATGGTCTTCGCTAGTTTGGTATGTCCGAAAGAAACTCTGTGCTTCTAAGAAACCAATGACATGTTATCATTGACTACTGCAAGCTTAATGAGCTTACTATGGATGATAAGTATCCTTTACTTAATATATGTGATCTTGACAAACTAGGGAATATTTTACGATCTTAGATCTCGATTTCGGATTCCTCCAAATGGAAATCGACCCTAAAGACATCCTGAAGACAGCTCTCCGAGTAGAAAATGGCCCTCGTGTAGGGTTGCTGGTCCCCCATCGGGCGCCTCTCTAGATGGCGGATCTGGGGAACGCTCTCCAGATATAGGGGGAATATTAAGTACTCGGGGCGGACCAAACTCAGCAACAGAGGCCTCTGACCCGGAGCGGGCGGCCACAGAAAGAGGAACATGGACTCACAGTCGTAGAGAATGCGACCATTGTAGAGACAGATACTCGAAAAACCACAAGAAGTAAACAATGATGTCGAGTTCTAAAACTAAAATACCCCAGAAGGGTGCCACGGAAGGTGGAGTATCGCTTCCTACCAAGGTAGACTGCCCCACGGATTCTGGGACGGGAGGAAAAAATTCGATCTTGTTTCGTTTTAAACCGAGCGAAAGGATGAATTGGCTAACAGTAGACCTAACATGGGACGCAGCCCAAAATGGTTCCAAAATCGCGGAAGAAAGGAGTGCCATAAAATATATTCACAGAAGCAAGTCTCTAAGCCTAGACAGGACGACAAAGAGGAAGTTGAACGAAATGCGGCAGGACCAGGACCAGGATTTATAGAAAGAAAGAGTGCCCGGAAATATTTGTCTTAAAAGAGGCTCTTGAAGCTCTTAGCGTGCTAGGAAAAGAACATAGCATGCTTGGAAAAGAACGAAGAGAGAAATTAAGGAAATAAACAGAAGACTGACAAGACAAATAAAAGCCCTCAATGAGACCCATATTTTATCCTAGTTAGAAAGAAACAAATACGAGACCGTGGACAGGATACTTATAGACACCGACACACAAACCAAACTAACCTCAGTGAAGCCTTAATGCAAAACCAGGTGCCATGCCATTGCATCAACACAAAAAAAGTAGTAAAAAAACAGCAGAAATACAGACACAAAAAGATGCACAAAAACCAATTAACAAGACGACTATAGACCAAGGCGCACAGGCCCCGACATGGACTGGAGGAAAACAGCGGCTCTACGCCCTGCAGCTGGAACACTACGAAGAATTTAAGAAAGTAGGGAGTTCAATATGAGATGAGGATCTAGTTACCAACACAGAAATCAAGGTTGGTAACTTCGCTAACACCAAATCATCTACCATAAAAGTAGTTTTTGTAGAAAAAAACTAACCCAGGAATGGAAGCGGGGATACAATTCATATACAAAAACAGATATCCAGACCTCATAAACACGACCGACGACTTTGCTATATTGGAGCAAAACTCTAAGTGGGCAATAAACAGTGAGGTGGCCAGCTGCCAAAGAGTGGTACAAATAATGCTGGGGGAAGAAAAAACCAACTTGTGGGAGAAAATGCAAAGACTAAGGAAAGAAACTGAAAAGGAAGTGAACATTGCCAGCCACAGCATTAATAATGTGACCACAGACCAGCTGCAAAAATTGACGGAAGCAGTATTTCACAACTCCACAACGCTAGTGAACATATACACCAGCAGCAGGACCATAGGCCAATGCCAAGAAAACATACGCCTCATTGTAGGGAAAGAGGGCAAAGATTTTAAGGATATTGTTAGCGACTTAAAATCTAAGTTAAAATCTAATCTAAGTTAAAAAACATTAAAAACATAAGTTATAAATTATTAAAGCAATTAGTTGGGAATTTAGTATAAATAGTCGAGGAATAAGTATCGACACTGGCGGAAATAGTTGGGAATTAGAGGAATTAGTGGGCGGAAATTAGAGGAATTAGTAGTTTGATTTCAGCATTTATTTTTTGAAAGTTTTTCTTCGTATTACTTTCAATTTTGAACAAACTATCTTTTAATTGACTAATTTTTGTTATATCTACTTTTAAATTTCTCTAGTAATTTTGTTTAAATTGTATTAAGAAAAATAAATATAAAAGAACATTTCCTTAAAGAACCGTTCATTTATAAACTATTGAACTGAAAATTAAAAATAATTTAACTTACCTACATTAACACAAAAACTTATAAACATTTCATTGTTTTCTTAAAATTTTAAGGCAGTTGAAATAAAGCTTTATTTCCAGTGTAGTGTTGTCTCACGCCTCAAGCTTTTATTTTCTTAAAAGCTTGAGACTTTTGTGTTTATGTTCCTAAGTTAAGTTATTTTTGAATTTTCAGTTACAAACATACAAACTAACTAACATACAAGTGAAGTTAAAGAAAAGCTTTTAATAAATCGTCGAGAAATAAAGTTTATGTTTCTTTGTGACAGATGCGTTAACTTCATCTGTTTTTTTTTTGAGAGACGCCTACTCTATAAAAAAAATAAAACTCCGAAAATCCTGAATTTGAATATATGGGGTTGCATCAAGTAATAAAACCGCAAATAACTCGTAAACGGTGAATTTTAGGTAGATTTATAAAAGTATAGCCTTTTCTGGAAGAAACGACAATAGAATCTATTTTTTCTATACAAAGTACCCTAACTTTGTATATAAGAAGAAGCGCTCGTAGCGCCCTCTACAAGTTACATCAAAATTTTAAATTGATCACCCTGTGGCTTCCTTAATATTAACTTTTGGACTAAAGCAAGTATGACTAAATCACGATATTTTAATCGAATCTTAACCTAACCTAACCTTAGGAACATATATATATATATATATATATATATATATATATATATATATATATATATATATATATATATGTACAGTGTGTCCCAGATTCGCTTCTCTATATAGGGATCTCGGCTCCTATTATACCTACAGCAAAGGTTAAATATGGAAAGTTTTAGAGGAAACTTATGGCATTCGATATCTGGCTTCAGATTTACGATCGATCAATAAGTTTGGGAAATATCGGCGAAAAACAATGGCGGATTTCGTTTTTCGCCAATATATCCAGAACGGTAAATTGGACAGCTGTCAAAATGTGACATTATTCGGACACATTTTTAAGACAAATAAGATGGCGTATACGGCACGTCTTCATTGTTTTTTGTTAACCCGCCTCTACTTTCATTTTTCTTATAACCGCCATATTGAATTTGTCGATTTTTGGAGAGCCTAAGCACTAGTGATATGTCACAAGTGCATTAAAGATTTTAGTGTCATCAAAATATCACACTTCGTAAATTAGGTTTCAATGTTTTTAAAGGAGACCATGATTTATTTGTCACAAGATTACATTAATAAGTAAGTAATGTATTGAACGCATTGAATTTTCAATACAACATAAGTAAGTGGGTAACATTAATTTACAAATCTGCAAAATGACGTCCATTTGCATAGAGACATTTTTGACAATTGGTGACAACAACCCTGGTAAGTGTATTTCGGGTAATATTTTTAAATTTGTCCAGAACTCTTTGTCTCAGGATTTCTATGGTCACGGGGGGATCAAATTCATAGATTTCATTCTTCGTGTGACCCCAGAGGTAGAAATCCAAGGGCGACAGGTCAGGGGATCTAGGAGGCCAAGATATTGGACCATTTAAAGAAATTATTCTTTCGTCAAACTACTCTCTTAAGAAGTTCCTGACTTGAATGGTATTGTGAGCCGGACATCCGTCTTGTTGAAATCAAGTTCTTCTTAATTCATCTTCCGTTAGAATAGCTCGTAAGGCTGGTACAACCTGGTTTCGCAAAAGCTCTAGGTACCTCTGCCCGTTTATGATGTAGTCAAACAAAAATGGTCCAATAAGTCGATTTCCTGAAATGATTAATAATTTATAAATAGGTGCCCAACAGTCACGGGCGGCAGGGTCGGCCGGATGGTACTAGAAACTATAAATTATAAAGGGGAATATCTTTATTAAAAAGTAGATATTTTCTTTCCAAAAATAATTATCGAAACATCCCGTATGAGCTTGTATACAGTTGAAACCTATTCAGCTTTATTATGAAAAAGAAAAACATATTTGGTTAGCGGGAAGTAATAGCCGTAATAAATTATTTTTCATAACGCAAGATAACTAATCTTAAAGAAGTACACCGTGCCTTAGTAAAACATAAAATATCAAAAGCTTCCCGGAAATACAGGTAACGAAAACAATAAATTATTAAATTCAGACAATCAAAATGATTTTAGAGAATTAGCCAAATCTGCAGATATTTAAGATAAAGTGTTAATACATTTATAATATAATACATACATACATATAATACATTATAATAATGTCACATTTTGGCAGCTGTCAAATTTACCGTTCTGGATATACTGGCCAAAAACGAAATCCGCCATTTTCGGTTTTTCCCCGATATTTCCAAAAACAATTGATCGATAGTAAATCTGAAGCCGGATATCGAATGCAATAAGTTTTCTCTAAAACTTTCCCTATTTAACCTTTGCTATAGGTATAATAGGAGCCGAGATCCCTGTATAGAGAAGCGAATCTGGGACACACTGTATATATATATATATATATATATAGTTACATATATATATATATATATATATATATATATATATATATATATATATATATATATATATATATATATATAGCATATATATATATATATATATATATATATATATATACGCTTCTAGGTTGTATATATATATATATATATATATATATATATATATATATATATATATATATATATATATATGTATATATTTCTTATATATATATATATATATATATATATATATATATATATATATATATATATATACATATATATATACATATACAGCAATACACAAAGTAAAACAGAAAATAAAACAGACAGCAAAACAACAAATCGACTTACCTATAAATACCTATCATTTTAAATCCTGTGTCAGTTACTGAATTGAAAAACAAGCTTTTTCCCTACCTGTAAAAAACCACGATGACAAAAGTTTAAACAAACCATTTAGAAAATATGGTGATTGCTTTTGCCGTGTGTAGGGATGTCGGGCTCAGGAAAAACGAACGTCATTCTGCCATTACTTGAATATCCAAACGGCATTAGATATGTATATATATATATATATATATATATATATATATATATCAAAATCACTATGTATACATATCATATATATATATATATATATATATATATTATATATATATATATATATATATATATATATAAATATATATATATATATATATATAATTTGTATAATACAATTACAGCCGACGTGTGCATCAATAAGAATAAAAATAACACTGATTGTTATAAACAAATGAGAATGGTTTACATAACTGGAAATTCACACTTTTGTACTTTCTTTTTTACAGATAATAATTATATGAAGATTAAATATTTCTTTGATAAAAAACCTATTATTTAGTCAGACTGGATAAAATTTGTTCATAAGTAAAAAAGTAATATGTTTATTTTTAATTATTTCATCATGCGTTGCTTTTGTGATTTTTTTTTAATTTAATATTTGAATTAAAAATTTTAATATTTGAATTTTTTGTACTTTAATTTTATCCCCTCCAACGATAAACAATCTCCTCCACTTAAGTGTAGGGATAGTAGACTATAAAAATGTGGTGCAAATCATTATTTAATTAGTTTTTATATTCTACTCTCTTATGATGTTCAGCCAACAGAGCGGAGCTTCCAATGTGTTTAAAGCATCCATACATTCTTTCGAAAAACAAATCATAGTAAATTCTAAATAATACCCTTTAAATAAATCCAACTCAAAATTTGTGCATATAGAGTTGTGTATAGAAAGTGATTTTTCACCATGGATTGAATTTGGTGGAGATAAGAATCAATCCATCGTTCTAAGTCAAGATGATTTGAAGCACCTACTAAAATATGAGGGTGTTATAAGAAATTACTTTTTTCTTCCAACACCTGTCAAAAAAACATATTTTTGAAAAATATATTCATTCTTTATGAGATATTTGGTGAAATGCCAGTAGTGAGGATTACAATGAAACTGTGTGCAGGTTATGGGAACCAATACCTCTAATCGAATACAGATTAAATATTTTACAAAAACAGAACTTTAAGAGTTACTTCAACATTTTTAAGAATTGTTTGTTTTGCGTCTTCAAGTAAACATTCCAATAGTGAGAATGTTTTTACTATGTTAGAATTATTACTAATGTATCCAAGAAAATATTATGAAGAAATCAGTAGGTTTTGATGACATCAAAAATCAACTTTATACGATGCATGCATGCATGCATGGACGTTTGCATAGAAAAAATATCATATGCTGCCTCAAAAGTTTGTAGACGGACAACATTTTAAAAGACGAATTGATTTATGTGATATAATTTTAAAACCTGTTTTAGAAAATATGTTAAATATAATTATAAAATAAAACAATATTATTAAAAACAATTGTGTTTTATTGATAGATATTTTACAACAAATCGTTTTTAATATCCACTAGTTATGTATTTCGTCTATTCCGAGCCACTAACACTAACTAAATACTTCTCTTCCTTCTTATAACTTTTTCTACTAAATATATAAGTATATGTCTAAATGTTTGACTTTTTGTAATTCTTTTATATAAAAGTCTCCTTGAATTTCTGATGTGTTTTCGTCCTCAAGTAAATATGTTGTGGGATTAGTAAGTTGTAATTTTTTTATTCTAAAAATTTCATTTGACCAGTTGGGTGTGTACCCTTAGGAAAAAAAATCTCTGTGGTTACTTATATGAACAAACTCTGAACTCTCTCACTGTATATAGATATATATATATATATATATATATATATATATATATATATATATATATATATATATATATATATATATATATATATATATATATATATATATATATATATATATATATATATATATATATATATATATATATATATATATATATATATATATATATATATATATATATATATATATATATATATATATATATATATATATATATATATATATATATATATATATATATATATATATATATATATATATATATATATATATGTATATATATATATATATATATATATATATATATATATATATATATATATATATATATGTATATATATATATATATATATATATATATATATATATATATATATATATATATATATATATATATATATACATATACAGCAATACACAAAGTAAAACAGAAAATAAAACAGACAGCAAAACAACAAATCGACTTACCTATAAATACCTATCATTTTATATCCTGTGTCAGTTACTGTTGATGTGAATTGAAAAACAAACTTTTTCCCTACCTGTAAAAAACCACCATGACAAAAGTTTAAACAAACCATTTAGAAAATATGGTGACTGCTTTTGCCGTGATTCAAACAGAGGTCTTGTGTCTGTGTAGGGATGTCGGGCTCAGGAAAAACGAACGTCATTCTGCCATTACTTGAATATCCAAACGGAATTAGATTCGAAAATGCTTTTTTATACTCAAAATCACTTCATCAACTCAAATATGAGTATTTAAGAAATTTGTGAGAACCAATAAAAGAGATTGGTTATTTTGAATTTGTCAATACAATTACAGCCGACGTGTGCATCAATAAGAATAAAAATAACACTGATTGTTATAAACAAATGAGAATGGTTTACATAACTGGAAATTCACACTTTTATACTTTCTTTTTTACAGATAATAATTATATGAAGATTAAATATTTCTTTGATAAAAAACCTATTATTTAGTCAGACTGGATAAAATTTGTTCATAAGTAAAAGAATTGTAATTATGTTTATTTTTATATAATACTTTTGTTTCTGACTTTAATATCAATTATTTCATCATGCGTTGCTTTTGTGATTTTTCTTTAATTTAATATTTGAATTAAAAGTTTTAATATTTGAATTTTTTGTACTTTAATTTTATCCCCTCCAACGATAAGCAATCTCCTCCACTTAAGTGTAGGGATAGTAGACAATAAAAATGTGGTGCAAATCATTATTTAATTAGTTTTTATATTCTACTCTCTTATGATGTTCAGCCAACAGAGCGGAGCTTCCAATGTGTTTAAAGCATCCATACATTCTTTCGAAAAACAAATCATAGTAAATTCTAAATAATACCCTTTAAATAAATCCAACTCAAAATTTGTGCATATAGAGTTGTGTATAGAAAGTGATTTTTCACCATGGATTGAATTTGGTGGAGATAAGAATCAATCCATCGTTCTAAGTCAAGATGATTTGAAGCACCTACTAAAATATGAGGGTGTTATAAGAAATTACTTTTTTTCTTCCAACACCTGTCAAAGAAACATATTTTTGAAAAATATATTCATTCTTTATGAGATATTTTGTGAAATGCCAGTAGTGAGGATTACAATGAAACTGTGTGCAGATTATGGGAACCAATACCTCTAATCGAATACAGATTAAATATTTTACAAAAACAGAACTTTACGAGTTACTTCAATATTTTTAAGAATTGTTTGTTTTGCGTCTTCAAGTAAACATCCCAATAGTTAGAATGTTTTTACTATGTTAGAATTATTACTAATGTATCCAAGAAAATATTATGAAGAAATCAGTAGGTTTTGATGACATCAAAATGCATGCATGGACGTTTGCATAGAAAAAATCCCATATGCTGCCTCAAAAGTTTGTAGACGGACAACATTTTAAAAGACGAATTGATTTATGTGATATAATTTAAAAACCTGTTATAGAAAATATGTTAAATATGATTATAAAATAAAACAATATTATTAAAAACAATTGTGTTTTATTGATAGATATTTTACAACAAATCGTTTTTAATATCCACTAGTTATGTATTTCGTCTATTCCGAGCCACTAACACTAACTAAATACTTCTCTTCCTTCTTATAACTTTTTCTACTAAATATATAAGTATAAATAATTTTGAGTGAGTTTGTTCATATAAGTAACCACAGAGATTTTTTTTCCTAAGGGTACACACCCAACTAGTCAAATGAAATTTTTAGAATAAAAAAATTACAACTTACAAATCCCACAACATATTTACTTGAGGACGAAAACACATCAGAAATTCAAGGAGACTTTTATGGAAAAGAATTACAAAAAGTCAAACATTTAGACATATACTTATATATTTAGTAGAAAAAGTTATAAGAAGAAAGAGAAGTATTTAGTTGTTGTTAATGACTCAAAATAGAAAAAACACATAACTAATAGATATAGAAAACGATTTTTTGTAAAATATTTATCAATAAAACACAATTTTTTGTATTAATATTGTTTAAAATTATTTTACATAAATCAATTCGTCTTTTAAAATGTTGTTCGTCTACAAACTTCTGAGGCAGCATATGGGATTTTTTGTATGCAAACGTCCATGCATGCATGCATGCATCGTATAAAGTTGATTTTTGGTTTCATCAAAATTTACTGATTTCTTCATACATTTTCTTTTTGTTAATTTCTGTTCCAACTGGTTTGGATACATTAGTAATAATTCTAACATAGTACAAACATTCTCACTATTGGGATGTTTACTTGGAGACAGAATATTATATACTTTTTAGAGACAACAATTCTTAAAAAGGTTGAAGTAATTCCTAAATTTCTGTTTTTGTAAAATATTTAATCTGTATTCGATTAGAGGTATTTGTTCCCATAATCTGCACACAGTTTCATATCCATAAAACATACGTAATCTTCATTGTAATCCTCACTATTGGCATTCCCCAAATTACTCAAAAAGAATGAATATATTTTTCGAAAATATGTTACCTTGACAGGTGTTGGAAGAAAAAAAGTAATTTTTATAACACCTTCATATTTTAGTAGGCCCTTCCAATCATGAGTCAACATGAACGATGGATTGATTCTTATCTCCACCAAATTTAATCCATGGTGAAAAATTACTTTCTACACACAACAACTCTATATGCACAAATTTTGGGTTGGATTTATTTAAATGGTATTATTTAGAATTGACTATGGTTTGTTTTTCGAAAGAATGTATGGATGCTTTAAACACATTGAAAGCTCCGCTCTGTTAGCTGAACATCATGAGAGAGTAGAATATAAAAACTAACTAAATAATGATTTGCACCACATTTTTATAGCCTACTATCCCCCTTAAGTGAAGGAGATTGCTTATCG
This sequence comes from Kuschelorhynchus macadamiae, assembly GCA_030620095.1. NCBI lineage: Eukaryota > Metazoa > Arthropoda > Insecta > Coleoptera > Curculionidae > Kuschelorhynchus > Kuschelorhynchus macadamiae. The sequence continues at coordinate 186,761 of JAUTXW010000374.1, forward strand.
TTGGAGGGGATAAAATTAAACTACAAAAAATTAAAAAAATAAAACTTAATTTAATTTAAATATTAAATTTTTAAAAAAAAAATCACAAAAGCAACGCATGACAAAATAATTGATAATAAAGTCAGAAACAAAAGTATTATATAAAAATATACATAAATTACTCTTACTTATGAACAAATTTTATCCATTCTGACTAAATGATAGGTTTTTTATCAGAGAAATATTTCATCTTCATATAATTATTACCTGTAAAAATCAAAGTAAAAAAGTGTGAATTTCCAGCTATGTAAACCATTCTCGTTTGTTTATAACAATCAGTTTTATTTATATTTTTATTGATGCAAACGTCGGCTCTAATTATATTAGGATTATGGTTTTTGTACGGCAGATTTACGTATACCTTTTGCCTTTTTATCTAAACTATTGAAACACCCCTAACCCCGATCTTATAGAAAACGCATAATTTCCAGTTTAGCTGTGATCGTCTTTTAAATTATTATTGTATTTCCTTCGTTGTGTCCCCTCGGGGTTCCTAAGAAGTTGACACAATTTGTTTAAAACATGTGCGCATTAAATTACGTCAACAAAACACTAATAAAAATATATATAGACCTTTTTTTTTTAAATAAGTAAATATGAACAATTTCTAGACCAGTAAATATAACCTTGGTTGTTTTCTTTGTGTTTATATATATTTTTTATATAATCTTTTATAGCGTAACCCTTATTAGTTTTTCTACTTAATATTGTCCTACTCGTTTAACCATATACATTAAAAATTTAAGACAGTTGATACAAAAAATAGGAGCTCTACAAGCTCGGTTGATGAGAATAAGTTCGGTATATTTTATACCGCAAATTAACGAGAAAAAAATTTTTTTTTCATGCAAAAGCTATTAAACAAACTAGCTCCAGCAGTCAGATTATAGATACTTTATGCTTTAACAAAACTAAAAATTTCAATCTTTAATTGTAAAAAGGAGTAGGTTATTAAATCGATTTTGTTACCCCCTTAGTATTGCCCCAATCTTTCTATAATTGCTCCGAGACCCAAATAAGACAGTATTGATAAATTTCACTGAGCAGTCCAGAGCCAATTAGCCAGCAATGCGAATCAGTGTCGACTATCACTGTGGAACAACCCACTATATGACTATCATAATAATAACTTAAGGTTGACTGGCCATCGTTTCTGACATTTCCGGTCGAAAGCCAATTGGCCTGCAGTGAGAATTACTCTAACGACCGCAGTCGAAGAGAAAACGTATTTTTCTTTTTCCAACGACCCACAATTAACCTTAGTGACTCTCATGATATATCTACAATTCAACACAGTCTACTTTGTCAGAGAGCTAAAAACTCCTAATTTCAATCAAAGACCAAAATAATTAGTGTTTCGAAAATTCAGAAAATTGCCGAAAAACGGCAATTAAATAATTTATTTGCAAAGCAACCGTTAAAGTAATTTTACAACAAAACAAAAAAACATCCTTTCCGCTTATATTTGTTTCTAACAAAACAAAACACAGCACATTAAAAATATAAGCAATTTACCGCTCCTTACGTGTTTGTAAAAATATCCAAAAAGGTTAAACAATTTAACGCATAAATTGTCCTAAGTGCTAGTATAGCGCTATTTTCAATGGAATAAACAATTTAACGCACAAATTGCCGTCTATTTGCAACTAATAAAGATAGTTTCTCTTTTTTTAAAAACATTTAAGTAAATTCCTTGATATACGAATTTTACCCTAACAAAGAAAACCTCAAACACGAGCCTGCTATAATAGTCCACATCTGTTCAACATAAATCGGTTATTTAGATTTTTTTTCCTAGCATTTGTCTAATACTTAGAAGTTACAGATGCACAAAAATCTGTGCCAAGTTGCCGTGACCAAATAAAATTAAATAAATAATAATTAAGTTTTCTTTTACTATTAACCCATTAAAATAAAACATTACTAGTAATAATAATAGTAATGCTACTGGTTGTTGTAAAATGCTTCAATAAAAGTAAGGTAAAAAAATAGGAAGTTAGATTTAAAATTCTAAATATTCTGTATATTAATTGTTTTAAGTTTGGTTGATATTTAAACTCAAGACCTCAAACAAAATGTTGCTTTTCTATTTATTTAATTTTAACGCTCCTCTTAAACAAATGCTCACCTGTAAATTTAAATCCCAAAGAATGGCGTAGAGATTTTCTTTTTTTTATAATTTATAATTTTAAACAAGAAACGAAAATGAGAAATAAAAGGGTAAAGAAAAAAGTAAAATTAGTAACCGTTGAGAAGGCAGACTCAGATCCTGAATGCCTCTGCTGGCTTCTCAAGCTCTTTTATATGCAAACAAGCCGTCCGAAAAATACGTAATTTTGAGCCTTACTGGCGCGTTCCCATATGGCTGGCGCCTTACGGTTCCTAGCCTGTCTGGTATTTTAAGTGGTTTCGAGAAAAGGCCCTGTATTCCTGTACAAATTCCCCTAAAAACCATCTTTTAAAATTTAGCCTCTCGTTTATCAAATATTCAATATTAATAAAAGATATATTTTAATACTTTAAAAAGGCCTGGGAACACGACTGTTTTACTATCTTTGGTTAGCACCAATGCCAAAAAAACTTTCTAAAGGTACACCTTTATATTCATCCTTAAATTTATTAACCACTGATGTAGATATCGGCATATTATGAACATTTGGTTCAGGATAGTGCTTTGTATCTTCATAGACATTTTCTGCCTCAATGTCTAGTATTATACAGGGTGTAATTTAATTGATGGCTGAAAATGCAGGATATGATTTCTTAGATTATTTAAGAAAGGTTCATATGGACATACGTCCTAAACCTCTCAACTTTTGAGCTACAGGGTGTTAAAGTTTAAAAAAAAAATCGTTTTCTTATCACAACTTTAATACTGATGTTAGTATTTTCATAAAATTTGGCACGCACCTACTAAGCACCAATAGGCATTTTTTGATACAGAAAATGTTTTAATATTTCTACCAGTGGCGTCCGTTCGGGATGTAGACTGAAGATTTTGCTAAAAAATATGCTTCTTCCGGAAATGAAAATTATTTTTGAAATCCTCATTTATTTTACAACAAATTTAAACTCTTGACATTTTTTCGTCCGACGAACTGTTTTGGCGTACAAGAATAAAAACAATTTTCATGCATGGCAAAATCTCTAAAATCTAATAGTAATGAAAAATTCGTTTTCGACTCAATACTCAAAATAATTTGGATAGGCATTTCGTGTCCCTAATGAATAAGTGTAACTTGAATTCGTGGGTTGTGGGACTGCAATAAGGTCTAAAGTGAAACCACTATTTTCAATTGCAACGTTTCGTGTTACATTAACACTTTTTCAAGCTCTTGAGTTAGTGTGAAAGCCTTAATAATGGACATTTACACAATAAATAAATAAACATATACACATTTTACTGACGTAGGAACTACACAAACTTTTAGCACCGACACAGCACGTTTGCGTAAACGTAAAAATAGTCTAAACTATTTAAATCAGGGGACTTGGGAGGCCAAGATTGAGTTCCTCCACATGCTATCCATGGATTGGTAAACGCCTCGTTTAGAAAATCGGTACATCCTCGAGCATCCTTGCAAATCGTTTTCAAGAAAGTGGCGATAGGATAGTCCATCCAGCCGTCCTGGACGGAAGAACGGTCCTATGAGAATATCTCCAACTATTCCAGCACACATTCACGGAAAACTGCTCTTGATGATGGGCCTCAGTAATTGCGTGTGGGAATGGAACTGCGGGAAAAATTAGCTTCATCAGTAAAGAGTATTTTGTTATCAAGAGTTATTAGAGTAATCCTCACTGCAGGCCAATTGGCTTTCGACTGGAAATGTCAGAAACGATGGCCAGTCAACCTTAAGTTATTATTATGATAGTTATACAATGGGTTGTTCCACAGTGATAGTCGATACTGATTCGCATTGCTGGGTAATTGGCTCTGGACTGCTCAATGAAATTTATCAATACTGTCTTATTTGGGTCTCGGAGCAATTATAGAACGATTGGGGCAAGACTAAGGGGGTAACAAAATCGATTTAATAACCTACTCCTTTTTACAATTAAAGATTGAAATTTTTAGTTTTGTTAAAGCATAAAGTATCTATAATCTGACTGCTGGAGCTAGTTTGTTTAATAGCTTTTGCATGAAAAAAAAATTTTTTTCTCGTTAATTTGGAGTATAAAATATACCGAACTTATTCTCATCAACCGAGCTTGTAGAGCTCCTATTTTTTGTATCAACTGTCTTAAATTTTTAATGTATATGGTTAAACGAGTAGGACAATATTAAGTAGAAAAACTAATAAGGGTTACGCTATAAAAGATTATATAAAAAATATATATAAACACAAAGAAAACAACCAAGGTTATATTTACTGGTCTTGATATTGTTCATATTTACTTATTTTAAAAATAAAAAGGTGTATATATATTTTTATTAGTGTTTTATTGACGTAATTTAATGCGCACATGTTTTAAACAAATTATGTCAATTTCTTAGGAACTCTTAGGGGACACAACGAAGGAAATACAATAATAATTTAAAAGACGATCACAGTTAAACTGGAAATTATGTGTTTTCTATAAGATCGGGGTTAGGGGTGTTTCAACAGTTTAGATAAAAAGGCAAAAGGTATACGTAAATCTGCCGTACAAAAACCATAATCCGACGTTTGCATCAATAAGAATATAAATAACACTGATTGTTATAAACAAACGAGAATAGTTTACATAGCTGGAAATTCACACTTTTTTACTTTGATTTTTACAGGTAATAATTATATGAAGATGAAATATTTCTCTGATAAAAAACCTATCATTTAGTCAGAATGGATAAAATTTGTTCATAAGTAAGAGAATTGTAATTATGTATATTTTTATATAATACTTTTGTTTCTGACTTTATTATCAATTATTTTATCATGCGTTGCTTTTGTGATTTTTTTTTAAAAATTTAATATTTAAATTAAATTAAGTTTTATTTTTTGAATTTTTTGTAGTTTAATTTTATCCCCTCCAACGATAAGCAATCTCCTTCACTTAAGGGGGATAGACTATAAAAATGTGGTGCAAATCATTATTTAGTTCGTTTTTATATTCTACTCTCTCATGATATTCAGCCAACAGAGCGGAGCTTCCAATGTTTTTAAAGCATCCATACATTCTTTCGAAAAACAAACCATAGTCAATTCTAAATAATACCCTTTAAATAAATCCAACCCAAAATTTGTGCATATAGAGTTGTTGTGTTGAAAGTAATTTTTCACCATGGATTAAATTTGATGGAGATAAGAATCAATCCATCGTTCTAAGTCAACATGATTGGAAGGGCCTACTAAAATATGAAGGTGTTATAAAAATTACTTTTTTTCTTCCAACACCTGTCAAGGAAACATATTTTCGAAAAATATATTCATTCTTTTTGAGTAATTTGGTGAATACCAATAGTGAGGATTACAATGAAGATTACGTATGTTTTATGGAAATGAAACTGTGTGCAGATTATGGGAACAAATACCTCTAATCGAATACAGATTAAATATTTTACAAAAACAGAAATTTAGGAATTACTTCAACATTTTTAAGAATTGTTGTCTCTAAAAAGTATATAATACTCTGTCTCCAAGTAAACATCCCAATAGTGAGAATGTTTGTACTATGTTAGAATTATTACTAATGTATATAAACCAGCTGGAACAGAAATTAACAAAAAGAAAATGTATGAAGAAATCAGTAAATTTTGATGAAACCAAAAATCAACTTTATACGACGAATGCATGCATGCATGGACGTTTGCATACAAAAAATCCCATATGCTGCCTCAGAAGTTTGTAGACGAACAACATTTTAAAAGACGAATTGATTTATGTAAAATAATTTTGAGACCTGTTTTAAAAACAATATTAATACAAAAAATTGTGTTTTATTGATAAATATTTTACAAAAAATCGTTTTTTATATCTATTAGTTATGTGTTTTATCTATTTTGAGCCATTAACAATAACTAAATACTTCTCTTTCTTCTTATAACTTTTTCTACTAAATATATAAGTATATGTCTAAATGTTTGACTTTTTGTAATTCTTTTCCATAAAAGTCTCCTTGAATTTCTGATTTGTTTTTATCCTCAAGTAAATATGTTGTGGGATTTGTAACTCGTAATTTTTTTATTCTAAAAATTTCATTTTACCAGTTGGGTGTGTACCCTTAAGAAAAAAACTCTCTGTGGTTGCTTATGAAAACAAACTCGCCAACATTATTTTTTTTTAAATTAGGATGAACTGTTTTCATATGAGTAAATGATGATTTTAATATATTTTGTTCATTTCCTTTATTAACTGTATTAGGTTTTTTACCAATTACTGTAGATTGTACTGTATTATTGTACTCTCTAACGATTTCAGGCAATATATCCAGCCAATTTTATTTTCCTTGTAGACTAAAGTTTTTCAACATTTTATTTTTTAATGTTCGGTTGATGCAAATTAGAAAAAGTGCTATAGTGATTGATTTGAAACTGGTCCATTAGCTTTTGAAGTCATTGAGAATTTTTCTCATTACAGCAGTCACCTTCTTACCAGTTTTGGTTTTAAAGGGTAGTACTCAAACGAATTTAGAAAAAGTATTTATTGCCACTAAAATATATATATATCCCTTTTTAAATTTTGAATAAATTTGCATTTTAACTAAATCTGCTTGAAACAAAGCATTAAGTGCTTTCACAATTACTTGTTTTGTTTAAAATTTCTTCTAGAGGTTTATGTAATTCGTTAACGACTTCCTAAATTGTATTTATTTTTAGTTTTACACTTTAAAACTAATCCTGCATATAATACTCCAGGTGATACAGAATGTTTGGGAGATCTTACAACATAAATAGTATCACCATTAGCGAATCTATGACGTAATCGTTCACTCGATCTAAATACATTCTTATTTGGAAAAAATATATTTCTTTACTACAGTGAACTTTTATCACTTCTGCTTCTGGAAATGGAAACGATAAGGTAATATGTAAAACAACGTCTATTTGCACCATTCAAGATATTTATTGTTTTTGCAGAATGTCCAAGAATCATGGGAAGAGTGAAAAAATTATATGAGTCTTTAACTGACATTTAGTAACGTTTACTGTAACTGTTGCTTTTTTTCAATAGCTTTTATTTATAGAGTTACTTTGGCTTCTCGTAGTTCTTCAATTATAGAAATAATTTCGTTATAGAGATTGTATGTCCTGCTTCGGTAGCTGCCACCAACAGCCGCAGTCTTTCAACAAGTTCATTGATATCAATATACTTACATTACATTTGTTAACTTTTAAAGAATTCCTCATTTCCAATCTCTGCCTCGTTTTTTCTTTATGGAGCCTTAGGTATACTAAATTCTTTGATAAGACTTTTTGCTGATTTTCTAAGAGTTTGTGTTTTGGTTACACTTTTGGGTTGTAAATATGGCCCTATAAATATCAATATAGATGCAATACTCCTATCAAAAATGAAGGTTATTCAGTGGGTAAAACTGGAGTCTTTCCAGTTGGAGTCTTTCCGATTTTTCTTTTTACTGTCTTTGTTTGGAGTAGAATTAGTGTAAAATTCTTTTAGAGTACGCTGTTCTTCTTTTAGGTCAATGTCAATAGGCTCTGACTCGCCAATAGTTAAAATTAATTGCTGTGGTAGTTGTGTGGTCGGTTGATATGCTTTCTCTAATTGTTATTTAATTAGATTTAATTTAAATATTTTAAATACTTTCACAAAACAACAAATACACCACAACACAAAGTAAAACAGAAAACAAATCAGGCAGCAAAACATACAGTACAACAGTAAAAACAACAAATCGACTTATCTCTAAATACCTATTATTTAATATCCTGTGTCAGTTACTGTTGATGTGGACCGAAAAACAAGCTTTTTTCCTACCTGTAAAAGACCGTGATGACAAAAGTTTAAACTATTTAGAAAATATGGTGATCGCTTTTGCCGTGATTCAAAGAGAGGTCTTTGTGTAGGGATGTTGGGCTCAGGAAAAACGATTTTTATTCTGGCTTTACTTTAATATCCAAACGGAATTAGATTCGAAAATGCTTTTTTATACTCAAAATCACTTCATTAACCCAAGAGTATTTAAGAAATTTGTTAAAACCAATTAAAGAGATTGGTTATTTTGAATATGATAATGATGAAAATATTATATAACCCCACGATATTAAACCTAATTCAGTTATTATATTTAATGAAATTCCATTCAGAATTAAACTGTAATAAGGGATTATTTTACATTTGGTAGACACAAAAATACGGACTGCTTTTTTTTTTTTCAGGGTTTTTCTCAATTCTCAAGAGGCTTATACGTAAAAATTTAAACGTTCTAATTAAATTCAAACAGGGTCTTACTAGTTTAAAACACATATATAATAGCCATTGCATAATGTACAAAACATTTGAGAAATTAAAAGCCCCCTGTGGACACTGTTGTAAAGAAGACTAGGGTTTTGTCGTAAACGATAAGGACTGTGCCTTAAATTCTGGCAGATGTAGGAACAAGTTCGATTTCTGTATACATTTACAAACATGTATAAACGATTAGCAAGAGAGCTAGTTAAATCAAGAAAAGCAGTAAAACAAAAATACTAAAATTTGAAGTTGAAGCCTTAACGACTCAATCCCAATTAGAGAAAGCATATCAACCGACCACACAACTACTACAGCAATTAATTTCAACTCTTGACAAGTCAGAACCTATTGACATTGATCTAAAAGAAGAACAGCGTACTCTAAAAGAATTTTACACTAATTCTACTCCAACAAAGACAGTAAAAAGAAAAATCGGGAAGACTCCAGTTTTACCCACTGAACTACCTTCATTTTTTTGATAGCAGTATTGCATCTACTAGTAATTTCCCTACCATACAAGAAACAAGCACAGCAGCTGAAACTATACTCCTTTCGGGTGATAGTACTGTAGAGATATTAAATCTCTGTATAATTTCAGAGCAAACGAAACAAACAATTCAACAATAAATTGATACTCCGGGATATAAAGATTGTTTGGAAGATTTTGATGAATTACCAAGAAAATTGAGGTTAGGGATACAAAACAATGGCACTCCAGGCTTATATGAACTACTTTTTAAAAAAGAACATTTTGGTTACAAGAAAGAAGATTTAGATAAGTATATGGACATTCTGTCAAGAACTAATGCATATCACAGAAATCACGATTCTAAGGACTAGGTTTAAGAAAACAATCAAATATGTGACATTCAAAGGACCATATGGACAAGCCAAAGGCGTAACCAAAACACAAACTCTTGAACATCAGCAAAAAGTCTTATAAAAGCATTTAGTAGACCTAAGGTTTCATATAGTAAAAACGAGGCAGAGATTGGGAATGGGGATTTCTTTAAAAGTTAACAAATGTAATGTATATTGATATCAATGAACTTGTTGAAAGACTGCGTCTGTTAGTGGCATCTACCGAAGCAGGACATACAATCCCTATAATAAAATTATTTCTATAATTGAACAACTACGAGAAGCCAAAGTAAATCTATAAATTAAAGCTATTAAAAAAAGCAGCAGTTATATAATAGATATTCAATACCTAAGTGAATAAGTTCGGAACTCATATCCTAAATGTCAGTTAAAGACTCATATAATTTTTGCACCCTTCCCATGATTTTTAGACATTCTGCAAAACAATAAATATCTCGAATGCCGCAACTAGACGTTGTTTTACATATTACCTTATCGTTTCCATTTCCAGAAGCTGAAGTGATAAAAGTTCACTGTAGTAAAGAAATAGATTTTTCACAAATAAGAATGTATTTAGCTCGAGTGAACTCTTACGTCATAGATTCGCTAATGGTGATACTATTTATGTTGTAAGATCTCCCAAACATTCTGTATCACCTGGAGTATTATATGCAGGATTAGTTTTAAAGTGTAAAACTAAAAATGAATAAAATTTAGGAAGTTAACGATTCACATAAGCCTGCTAAAAAAAATTTTAAACAAAACAAGTAATTGTGAAAGCACTTAATGCTTTGTTTCAAGCAGATTTAGTTAAAATGCAAATTTATTCAAAATTTAAAAAGGGATATAGATATATTTTAGTGGCAATAAATACTTTTTCTAAATTCGTTTGAGTACTACCCTTTAAAACCAAAACTGGTAAGAAGGTGACTGCTGCAATGAGAAAAATTCTCAATCACTTCAAAAGCTAATGGACCAGTTTCAAATTCACTATAGCACTTTTTCTAATTTGAAAGCAACCATCAACCGCACATTAAAAAATAAAATGTGAAAAAACTTTAGTCTACAAGGAAAATAAAATTGGCTGGATATATTGTCTGAAATCGTTAGAGAGTACAATAATACAGTACAATCTACAGTAATTGGTAAAACACCTAATGCAGTTAATAAAGGAAATGAACAAAATATATTAAAATCATCATTTACTCATATAAAAACAGTTGATCCTAATTTAAAAAAAAATAATTTTGGTGAGTTTGTTCATATAAGTAACCACAGAGATTTTTTTTCTTAAGGGTACACACCGAACTGGTAAAATGAAATTTTTAGAATAAAAAAATGACGAGTTACAAATCCCACAACATATTTACTTGAGGATGAAATCAAATCAGAAATTCAAGGAGACTTTTATGGAAAAGAATTACAAAAAGTCAAACATTTAGACATATACTTATATATTTAGTAGAAAAAGTTATAAGAAGAAAGAGAAGTATTTAGTTATTGTTAATGGCTCAAAATAGATAAAACACATAACTAATAGATATAAAAAACGATTTTTTGTAAAATATTTATCAATAAAACACAATTTTTTGTATTAATATTGTTTTTAAAACAGGTCTCATAATTATTTTACATAAATCAATTCGTCTTTTAAAATGTTGTTCGTCTACAAACTTCTGAGGCAGCATATGGGATTTTTTGTACGCAAACGTCCATGCATGCATGCATTCATCGTATAAAGTTGATTTTTGGCTTCATCAAAATTTACTGATTTCTTCATACATTTCCTTTTTGTTAATTTCTGTTCCAACTGGTTTGGATACATTAGTAATAATTCTAACATAGTACAAACATTCTCACTATTGGGATGTTTACTGAGACAGAGTATTATATACTTTTTAGTGACAACAATTCTTAAAAATGTTGAAGTAATTCCTAAATTTCTGTTTTTGTAAAATATTTAATCTGTATTCGATTAGAGGTATTTGTTCCCATAATCTGCACACAGTTTCATCTCCATAAAACATACGTAATCTTCATTGTAATCCTCACTATTGGCATTCACCAAATTACTCAAAAAGAATGAATATATTTTTCGAAAATATGTTTCCTTGACAGGTGTTGGAAGAAAAAAGGTAATTTTTATAACACCTTCATATTTTAGTAGGTCCTTCCAATCATGTTGACTTAGAACGATGGATTGATTCTTATCTCCACCAAATTTAATCCATGGTGAAAAATTACTTTCTACACACAACAACTCTATATGCACAAATTTTGGGTTGGATTTATTTAAAGGGTATTATTTAGAATTGACTATGGTTTGTTTTTCGAAAGAATGTATGGATGCTTTAAACACATTGGAAGCTCCGCTCTTGGCTGAACATCATGAGAGAGTAGAATATAAAAACGAACTAAATAATGATTTGCACCACATTTTTATAGTCTACTATCCCCCTTAAGTGAAGGAGATTGCTTATCGTTGGAGGGGATAAAATTAAACTACAAAAAATTCAAAAAATAAAACTTAATTTAATTTAAATATTAAATTTTTAAAAAAAAATCACAAAAGCAACGCATGATAAAATAATTGAAACAAAATATTATATAAAAATATACATAATTACAATTCTCTTACTTATGAACAAATTTTATCCATTCTGACTAAATGATAGGTTTTTTATCAGAGAAATATTTCATCTTCATATAATTATTACCTAATAAGTAAAAATCAAAGTAAAAAAGTGTGAATTTCCAGCTATGTAAACCATTCTCGTTTGTTTATAACAATCAGTGTTATTTATATTCTTATTGATGCAAACGTCGGATTATGGTTTTTGTACGGCAGATTTACGTATACCTTTTGCCTTTTTATCTAAACTATTGAAACACCCCTAACCCCGATCTTATAGAAAACGCATAATTTCCAGTTTAGCTGTGATCGTCTTTTAAATTATTATTGTATTTCCCTCGTTGTGTCCCCTCAGAGTTCCTAAGAAGTTGACACAATTTGTTTAAAACATGTGCGCATTAAATTACGTCAATAAAACACTAATAAAAATATATATACACCTTTTTATTTTTAAAATAAGTAAATATGAACAATTTCAAGACCAGTAAATATAACCTTGGTTGTTTTCTTTGTGTTTATATATATTTTTTATATAATCTTTTATAGCGTAACCCTTATTAGTTTTTCTACTTAATATTGTCATACTCGTTTAACCATATACATTAAAAATTTAAGACAGTTGATACAAAAAATAGGAGCTCTACAAGCTCGGTTGATGAGAATAAGTTCGGTATATTTTATACCGCAAATTAACGAAAAAAAAATTTTTCATGCAAAAGCTATTAAACACACTAGCTCCAGCAGTCAGATTATAGATACTTTATGCTTTAACAAAACTAAAAATTTCAATCTTTAATTGTAAAAAGGAGTAGGTTATTAAATCGATTTTGTTACCCCCTTAGTCTTGTCCCAATCGTTCTGTAATTGCTCCGAGACCCAAATAAGACAGTATTGATAAATTTCATTGAGCAGTCCAGAGCCAATTAGCCAGCAATGCGAATTAGTATCGACTATCACTGTGGAACAACCCATTGTATGAGTATCATAATAATAACCTAAGGTTGACTGGCCATCGTTTCTGAGAATCAATGAGAATTACTCTAACGACCGCAGTCGAAGAGAAAACGTACTTTTCTTTTTCCAACGACCCACAATCAAATCCTTTATTTGATAACAAAATACTCTTTACTGATGAAGCTAATTTTTACCGCAGTTCCATTCCCACACGCAATTACTGGGGCCCATCATCAAGAGCAGTTTTTCGTGAATGTGTGCTGGAATAGTTGGAGATATTCTCATAGGATCGTTCTTCCTTCCAGGACGGCTGGATGGACTATCCTACCGCCACTTTCTTGAAAACGATTTACAAGGATGCTCGAGGATGTACCGGTGGTGCTCCTGCACGTTTTAGCTTTCATGGCAGGGAATTTCTAAACGAGGCGTTTACCAATCCATGGATAGCATGTGGAGGAACTCAATCTTGGCCTCCCAGTTCCCCTGATTTAAATAGTTTAGACTATTTTTACGTTTACGTAAACGTGTCCGTCCTACGTCAGTAAAATGTGTATATGTTTATTTATTTATTGTGTGAATGTCCATTATTAAGGTTCTCACACTAACTCAAGAGCTTGAAAAAGTGTTAATGTAACACGAAACGTTGCAATTGAAAATAGTGGTTTCACTTTAGACCTTATTGCAGTCCCACAACCCACGAATTCAAGTTACACTTATTCATTAGGGACACGAAATGCCTATCCAA
>JAUTXW010000375.1:0-62500 GCA_030620095.1 Kuschelorhynchus macadamiae
TCCTACATCATCAGGAAACCGGCCATAAAAATAAATTTCGATGGGTGTTGGGAATTGCCAATATAGAAACATTATAAGACTGAAATAATCGAGAAACCATAGAAATTGAAAAACAAGGTGATTTGAATAAAAGGGACGAATCATTAAAACTACCAACAGTATGGAAGACAATAATCGACAAATCTAAAATCGCAAAAACTCAAGCGCAATTAGCGCAACAACAACAGCACCACTCGGAAAAGATAAATAACGACCAACGCCTGCGCGATATAACCTTCGGCCCCGATGGGGTATAAAGGAAGCGTCCAGTCACCAACACTTCAGTCTCTATTCGGACGCGAGAAAGAAAGCTTCGAAAATGCCAATGTTGATTTTTGGCCAACGTCATACAAAACTGTTCTTTTCAGAACGACAGTACTAACGGATATACACCCGGAATGAAAACACATTTTATATATATATATATATATATATATATATATATATATATATATTATATATATATATATATATATTTATATATTTATATATATATTTATTTATATATATATATTTATTTATATATATATTTATTTATATATTTATTTATATATATATATATATATATATATATATATATATATATATATTTATATATATATATTTATATATATATATATATATATTTATATATATATTATATATATATATATATATATATATATATATATATATATATATATATATATATAAAATGTGTTTTCATTCCGGGTGTATATCCGTTCACTACTGTCGTTCTGAAAAGAACAGTTTTGCTTATGTTTTGCCAAAATCACATTTGGCATTTTCTGAAGCTTTCTTTCTCGCGTCCGAATAGAGACTGAAGTGTTGGTGACTGGATGCTTCCCTTTTATACCCCCCCATCAAGGTTATATCTGCGTAGGCGGCGTGTCGTTATTTTTTATGTTTTCCGAGTGGTGCTGTTGTTGTTGCGCTAATTGCGCTTGAATTTTTGCGATTTTAGATTTGTCGATTATTGTCTTCCATACTGTTGGTAGTTTTAATGATTCGTCCCTTTTATTCAAATCACCTTGTTTTTCAATTTCTATGGCTTCTCGGATTATTCTGGTCTTATAATGTTCTATATTGGCAATCTCCCAACGCCATCGAAATTTATTTTATGGCCGGTTTCCTGATGATGTAGGAATAAAGCTGAGGTTGTTTGTTTATTTCTGATGCTGAGTTTATGCTCTTCACTCTTGCTGTTAGTTTGCCTACGTACAACTTTTCACAGTCCTGGCACGGAATACTGTACACTCCGTGGTTTTCCAGTTTGATTTTATCTTTTGGGTTTCCAGTGGTTTATAGTTGTTTGTGGCTTGTGTATTGTTTGTTTGTATGTTGTGTTTCCTCAGAATTCTTCCGATTCTGTCTGTTGTGCCTTTTATATATGGTAAGACTACTCGTTGCTTTTCCGGCTCATATTTTTTGTTGTTCGTTGTTCGGGAAACCTGTGCATTAATAGCTTTCTCTATGGTGCGATTTGTGTAGCCATTTTTCTTTAAAGCACTAGATATTACCTTAAGTTCATTTTGTCTCGTCTGTGTATCAGTTAGTCGCACGAATCTAGATATTAGAGTATTTGCCACAGCTTGAATTTGTGCTGGGTGATGATGTGATTTTGCATTTAAATATCTGTCTGTATGTGTTGGTTTTCTATACACGGTGTATTCGAAATGTCCGTTATGTAGTTTTGTGACCATAACATGGGTTTAGGTTAATAGTAAAACACAATTTTTCATATCAAAATCAACGTTTCGCTCATTGTATTGAGCTTTTTCAAGACTGAATAAAGACCGAAATGTTGATTTGATATGAGAAATTTTAATATTAACTATTTTTGCTATTAACCTTCATTCAAGAAAATAAGTATCCACATTTAAATATATAGTTAAAGAAAAATATCTTTAATTTATAAATTGGCAAGGTTTAAAGCTGCCAAAAACATGACTTTTTGAAATGATGTTCAGAGTACTCACGGATTGCAGCCAGCAAATTTACTCGGAAAAATTTCCGAACACTACCAACAGTTGGCGAAACAAAAACAAATAGAAGAATTTTTTTACTTAGGTAGGTCAAGCAAGCCTAAATAAAGTTTTGAAAGAGCTCAACACAATGAGCGAAATGTTGATTTGATATAAAAATTTGTGTTTTACGATTAACCAAGATTCAAGAAATAAAGTATCCACATATAAATATATAATTAAAGAAAAATCTTCTAATTTATAAATTGCCAATAGTTGAAACTGACAAAAACATGACTTTTGAATGATGTCCAGAGTACGTCCAAACACTACCAACAGTTGGCGAAACAAAATAATAGGGAAAGGATTTTTTTACTTAGATATATCAAGCAAACCTAAATAAAAAAGCTCAACACTATGAGCTAAAGGTTGTGTTTTACTATTGGTCTAGACAAAGAAAATAAATTTATATATATATATATATATATATATATATATATATATATATATATATATATATATACAGGGTGTTTATATATATAATTGAGTATCAATATTTAAGGAGGTGATTTTTGGGTCCATTTTAAGAAGAAAACTTCATATAAACATATGTCCTAAACGGTGTAAATTTTGAGATACAGGGTGCTAAACTTTCAATAATTTCATAATTTTTCGATAATATCTCGAATACCACTCTAGATATTGTAATGAAATTTGGTATAGAGGTACTATGCGTCTAGTGGAATTTTTTGATGTAGAACATTTTTTTTTTATTTCCACCGGTGGCGTCCGTACGGAATCCGACCTGCATATTTTCCCATTCATTTTTGAGCAAGTTTGATCTCTTGGTAATTTTGAGTTGAACGCACGGTTTTCGTTTTAAAAAATTAAAACCGTTTCTCTGCAGAGTTTTAACAATATCGCTAATATGACAACACCAATTGCCATGGCATGCATGGAAATTTTTTTTTGACTGAAATTCAAGAAATCAAATAATCAAAATTATGAATAGCTTATACCCAAAGATTTCAAAATTATTATTTGAGCTTATAATTTTTTAACACGAAACTATAAAATACTATTAGTTCATCAATAAAAAGATTACTAATAATAATTATTATTGTAGTAGACTTTGGCTGTCAGAATTAATACTTCTCTTGTAACTTAATTTGACAGTTCAGCTTTCAGATTCAGTCGGGTTTAATTAATTTTGTGTTCTAAATATCTGATATATCTGAGAAAAGAAATGGCAGACATGCATTACATGTATGGTTTGGCTGATGGCAGTAAGACTGTAAGAACTCCAGAAATTGAAGAAGCAGTATTAAATTCCATAGATGAAAATCCTGATCTGAGTACTAGGAAAGTTGGAATTAACCTAAATATTTCGCACATCCTAGTTTGGAGAATTCTACATGATTTTTTTTATACCCATATCACATTCAACGAGTGCAAGCCTTACTTCCCCGAGATCTTCCTTTCCGAGTTAATTTTTGTGAATGGTTTTTGGAAAAAATTGCGAGTAATCCCTTATTTGATCGCGAAATAATGTTCACAGATGAAGCGAACTTCTCCAGGAACGCTATCAGAAACTTCCACAATAATCATATCTGGGCCGACGAGAACCCCCATACCATTGTAGAATATCATCATCAAGAGCAATTCTCTGTAAATGTTTGGGCTGGCATTATCGAAAATCACCTAATTGGATCTTTTTTCCTCCCAGAAAGACCAAATGCCCATAATTATCGCCGGTTTCTTGAGAACGATTTGCCGATATTGTTAGAAGATATACCAATTCTGATTAGAAACAGAATGTGGTTCATGCACAATGGCGCGCCCGCTCACTTTAGTATTGAAGCCGGAGAATATTTGAACCGCACATTTAACAACAGATGGGTAGGTCGTGGCGGACCCCAACCATGGCCCCCTAGGTCCCCAGACCTAAATAGTTTGGATTTTTTTCTATGGGGACATCTTAAATCTTTAGTTTACCGCACCCCAGTAAACACTGTAGAGGAGCTGAAGGATCGTATAAGAGATTCTTGCGATATTATCAGGAACACCGAGGGTATCCTTCAAAGAGTTCGCGACAACATGAGGAAAAGGGCTGAAGCGTGTATTCTCCAAGGTGGTGGGCATTTTCAACAACTTATCTAATTTTTTTCTTCTATTTTGTTTCACAAAATGTGCTGTCAATTTGTTAAAACTTAATTATTTTTGTTGAAATTATTAATTATGTACCTAGTTGTATTAGTATAGTTTTGTAAATAACTTGTTATTGTTGAAAAATGTCATATTATTTTAATAAAATTTATAAAAAGTATTTATGAAGAGACTTCTGAAAAACATTGACATGGTGGTCCTAGATTGGTGGCTGAAGACTACATACTATTATCTACAAATATCTCTCACTAAGATAAAGCGATTTCTGATTTTAATAAGAATGGACATAGTAATTACTTTCACGCCACTGATTTTTCTAAAATAAAGCATTTTTATTGATTCATTTGTTTGTTTTTGAAAACTTTTAGTATTTATTTTCGACAAGATTTGATTTCTCGAGTTTAACACAATAATATTCCTCTGCATTCATGGTGATATCCGTCTTATGACCAGGATTGTTTGGACCATGCAGAGAAACGGTTTTTATTTTTTAAAACGAAAACCGTGCGTCCAACACAAAATTACCAAGGGTTGAAACTTGCTCAAAAATGAATGGGAATTTCAAAAATAATTTTTATTTAAAAAAAAATCAGTGACGTACCATCAATGTCTGGGAAAATATGCAGGTCGGATTCCGTACGGACGCCACTGGTGGAAATTAAAAAAATGTTCTACATCAAAAAATTCCACTAGATGCGTAATACCTCTATACCAAATTTCATTACAGTATCTAGAGTTGTATTCGAGATATTATCGAAAAATTATGAAATTATTGAAAGTTTAACACCCTGTATCTCAAAATTTACACCGTTTAAGACATATGTTTATATGAAGTTTTCTTCTTAAAATGGACCCAAAAATCACCTCCTTAAAAATTGACACTCAATTAAGAAACACCCTGTATATAAATATATATATATATATATATATATATATATATATATATATATATATATATATATATATATATATATATATATATATATATATATATATATATATATATATATATATGGGGCGTAGAGGCCTCCCCTAATTTCTTCTATTTGATTTTTGTACTTTTTGATGCGGTCCCTACCGGCCACCTGCTACTTCGTTTTGTCTCTCTTGGTTGCCCTTGTATGATCCTCGATGTCTACCTCTCGTATTTTTGCCTTGCGATATGACATGCTCATTCCTATATTAGTTTAGCAATTCTCTTTATTGGATCTGAGATTCCCGTTTTCGAATCTCCGTTTCTGATTCTGTCTGTCAAGGCTACACAAAGCATTGACCGTTCCATTGCTCTTTGCATTGCTTTTAATTTGTTGGTACTTTTTTGGGGTTCTTTCACCAACTTCAATGACTTTTCGTGTTAAATGAATGGGAATGATGTTGTTTGGCATATATGAGAGTTTTCCGTTCACAAGTGATATGATGTGGCCTATGTAGTTGTATTTATTTACGTATTATTTGTTATCCTGTTCCGATTCTTAGCTCAATTGTTGAAGCATTATTTCAATTTCGTCTATATGTACTGAAATCAGCACAATGGCATCAGCGATCCTCAGGTAACTCAAATGTATTCCATCCATTTTGATCTCTTTGTTTTCCCACGGGAGTTTAAAAATATCCTCAAGTACTAGTGTGAATAATTTTGGGGATATAGTATCTCCATGATGTGGACTTCTTTTAACTTTAATGTTGTTTGTGGTGTCATCTGTTTTAAGTGGTATAAATGTACTAAATAACGCACAAGTCCTTACTAACTTTAGACATTCAATTAATATATTTACACCTTACTAAGAACTGTATAGTTTAAGAAAGTATGTATACTCATTTTTGTAAACTTTATGTAAATATATATTATTATTATTATTATTATTATTATTATTATTATTATTATTATATATTTTTGGTAGATATTTTCAATAAGTGTTGCATATCTGGAGCAAAGCATCCGTTATCCATAGATTTAAGTTTGTATCATATTTCGATTGTGTCAAACGCTTCCTGAAAATCGACAAAAGCTAAATGGATTTTTATATTTTATTCTATTGTTTTTTTATAGGGGTCCTAATTGTTTGCCGATGATTAATCGTGCTGAAATCTTTCCGAAAACCGGCCTTTCCACAGCGTGGTACGAGTCGAATTGTGATGTTAACATTTGGTGATGATTTTTGTAAAAAGTTTGTACAGATGGAACCAGTAAGTTTATTGGTGTGTAATTTTCGCAGTTTGTTGAGTCCTTTTTTTTAAACAGCAGAACTTCTGCCTGCAGCCAGCCCTCAAGTACTTTACCTCATATAGACATTTGTTAAAGAGCATGCAAATAGATTTCTCCAATAAAGTTCCTCCCCCCTTTAACATTTCTGTCGTGACTTGGTCTTTGCTAGGACTCTTGTTGTTTTTCATATTTTTTTTTCTGAATTTCTGAGATTTCTTCCGATCTAGAAGTTACTACTTTCGTTTGTAATGCTATGGTTAGCCTCGTTGATATCTAAAGAGTAATATAGAAATATCTTTTGCGTTTACAATTTCGTCCTTGTTAGTTACTACTACGCCGTTTTCGTTTTTGATTGTGCTCATTTGTGTTTTGTATTAGTTTCGTATTGTGGGCTCTTAAGCCTTTTCGTATTTCTCTTTTGACAGTTCCGTTAAGGGTATTATATTTTTTGTTCGATTTGTTCAATCTTGCGGTACTCTTGTCTAAGCTAAGTGATATGGGTATTGGTGGCTCTTTGTTCAGCTGGATAGAAAGCTACTTGACTGGTTGTTCTCAGATTGTCCGATTTAATAACTTTAGTAAGTAGTAAATAAATTAGAGTAGTTGAAAAATTGCTCTCAATTACTTTTTAGAAAAAAATAATTAAATCGTGTTTCAGATATGTAGACAATTTTGTCATTAAGCCTCATCGTCCAGAAAATCTCGCCGTGTTCATCTGGCTCAAAAATTCGTGCCCAAACTAAGGTTAAAATGTTGGACCTCCCTATTAAAATAAACAAGTACTAAAGTCTGTTATTAAAAATGTACTAGTAACTAATACTATATAGATTCAACAAAATCAATTATCAGAAATTAAAATGATTAGTGGAATTGAATTTCGAGTTCCTGAAATCTCCGAAAACTAAATCAAACACGATGATTCAGATCATGCTCTCTTCAATTTCATCGCCTCCCCCACCACACACCTTAGTTACTAGCACAAATGTTTTTTGTCCCGAATAAAGCCATATAATATCAACATTCATTATTATTTTTAATACACAAATTTTATCAGCCCCTTCTCCCCATGCTCCAAATTTCAAGGCAACATATTAAAGCATTTTAAATTAGCAACACGCTAATTTAAAATTTACAATGGAAATTGAATCAGAAGGCACGATTCCGTTTCTAGATGTTCTTGTACAGTGGAATGGGGATGTTTCCATAGGACACTCTGTCACTCTGTATGTAGAAACCAACACATCCGATTAGATTCCTAAATGCAAATTCGAATCATCATCCGGCACAGAAGTAATCAGTTATAAATTTTTTTTGTTTACAGAACTCTCGCGATTTGTGACCAAAATTCATTAAAATGGGAAACAAATAATCTGACTCAATCTTTAAGAGGGAATGGATATTGCACTAGGGATATTAGACAGTCAGAAAATTAAATAAACCTACTCTACGAGGGGAAACTAATAAGCAGTTATCGATATAAAGTGTAGTTCTTCCATTTATATACAGGGTCACAGGCAAGATTGCAAGGTTACTTCGCCGCTCCAACATATCTACAATCTTTAACACACTCACAAGAACATTGGACAATATTTGCTGCCACCAAAGGACATTATTCCTTTCCATACGGAGGGTGTATATGCAATTCCTTATTGTCTGTATTGGAGAAACTGTTCGATCTATATCCGCTAAGTTTAAGATACATAAATGATGTATTAAAAAGAAACAAATTGAACAATCTCGTGTATCTGAACATCAACATTTCAGTAGACATCTCATAAATGTAAAATAAGTTCTTTCGTTGGTCTCGGGATTCTATAAACGGAATCTGTTTCTGGAAGAAAATATTTGGGCAATATAAGATCTCTCTGGCTAAAAAGTTTTAATAGTATTTCTCTTTTATTTTTTCTGTTGCCCATCCCAAAATATTCAATGGTTTCTTGGTCTCCGTGTGTCCGCTGTCCAATCTTGGCGTTAAAGTCACCAGTAATTATGGTTTATTTAGTTTTTTATTTATTTACATATGTTCTACTCCTTCGTCTTCAGCCTGACTGTTTAATGCCTCTATGTGTTTTATTCGACTGACTTAATATAAATATAAAAAATAACATTTTATTCTTATCTATCTATATCTAAGGGTATGCTATCTATATCTAAGGCTATTCTATCTATATCTAAAGCTGTTCTATCTACATCTAAGGCTATTAAAATAAGCCAAAATTACATTGAAGATTTAACGAAATCAAGACATTCAATTTACAATGCACTTTTGTCGAGGATGGAGAAGAAATCAGTGTACACCTGGGGAAGAATTGCGTTTTTCAAGCGTTTGTCGTCTACACACCTGCGATGAATCATTATTTGACGGACATTTCCTTACATGTAGAAAACAAAAATAAAAATGTAAATAAATGAATTAATCGAAAAATATAAAGATTATAGAAATAAATTAACAAAACTTATTCGGTAGAAATAAATGAAAATGTTCAAAAAGCACAACTATGTCTAAAAAATTTTCTCCCACTCATATCAAAAACATATAATAATAATAATAATAATAAGACGTTTATTAGTTACCAATAAATACAGTTAACGAATTAACTTAAAATAACAATTATTATTATGATAATAATCATGGTAACTAACGGGCCTTGTTTTCAGATTTCAGGGGATGTTCATTCCCCGGATTCTGTTGAGGCCAAAAATATAAGAAATGAAAAAGAAATTTATAAGCAGCTAGCAGTTAAATTTTTTTTTTTTAAATTTGAAAAAAAAAACATAAAAGCAAAAAAGCACACACTAAAAGGAAAATGGAAGGTGGATAAGGATAGGGAAAAAGGAAAGTATTAAGTTTCAAATTTAGCATTTTGTGGCATAGACAATCAATTAAATATGGTTTAGAAGAAGTAGTTTGGTTTTTCTCTTGAAAACTTTTTCTGAGTCAGTAAAATCATTTATTTTGAATTTATTTATTAAATGTGCAATTACATAAGAAAAAGACCTTTTAAAAAATTCTTTGTTGTGTGACGGTATAGTTAATAGATTTTTTCGTCTTATATTAAGATTGTGCACATCAGTACGATAAGTTATTTTTGTGCAAATACGGTGGAGTCTTAAACTTAAGAATTTTATAAAAAAGGACAAGAGCATGTAATACTCGTCTATTGTGCATATTTAACCAATTTGCTTCTTTTAACTTATGAGAAATGTGTTCACGTCTTCTTATACCAAAAATAAGCCTTAGACAGGAAATTTGGAGTTTTTGTAATCTATTAGCATCGGCATTATCAAGACAAGGTCCATAGATGGTGTCACAGAAGTTTAATGGTGATAACACTAGTGCATCACAAAGCATTTTCTTAATGTTATAGCTCAAAAAGTGCCTTTGCGAAAATATTGTTTTTAAGGCGGAATATCCACTTTTTAGTTTAAGAGTAACATGTTCCTTAAATCTAAGTTTATGATCCATTATGAGTCCCAGATTTTTGGCAGAGTTTTTAAAATCTATTGGATCATTATTTATGTGTAGATTTAAGTTATCTAAAATATTCATTCGATTGTTTTCACCACAAAAAAGAAGAGCTACTGATTTGGTTGGGTTAATCTTTAAGAGGGGCTTTTGAGTTTCACTATATAAAGTGTCCAAATCCGCGTTAATGCACCTATTGGCCTCGGCTATATCAGTACTTTTAAATGAATAATATAGCTGGGTATCATCTGCGTAGCAATGATGGCTACAATATCGAAATTTATTTATTAATTGCGACGTATAGAGGGTATATAGTAACGGACCCAGAATGCTACCCTGAGGCACCCCAGAGGCAACATTAAGGGCTTTCGACATTTTACCATCAAGTACTACTCTTTGTTTTCTGTCTGACAAAAAAGAAGACACCAGTGCCGCCGCAGAATCGCTAAAACCCAGACACTGCAACAAAGCCAATAATATTTCGTGGTTGACCATGTCAAAAGCTTGAGTAAAATCCAAAAGAACCAAAACAATAGCTAGATTATTATCAAGGGCTTTAAATATATCATCCGTTACCTGAGATAATGCGGTTGCACAACCATAACCTTTACGGAAGCCAGACTGATATTCAGGGACCAAATTACTAATATTTAAATACTCAATTATTTGCTGTTCCATAATTTTTTCTAATAGTTTAGAGAGAACTGGAAGAATCGATATTGAACGGATTTGTTTAAATTCAGTAGGATTTTTAACTTTAGGCAACGGAATAACATTGGCTACCTTCCATTGACCTGGAAAATGATTTTTTTCTAAACAAACATTTATAATGTGAGTTAGTGGATTAATTATGGCAGGACAACAAAGTAAAATAAGTGTAATATTTAAATTATCAGCTCCAAATGCTTTACTCTTTATGGTTTTTAGAATGGAAATGATTGTATCTTGCGTTATCAGCCTAAATTTAAATTCATTTTGTGTAATTTTATGTTCCTTAAAATTCTTAATAAATTCTTCATCAGGCTTATTGTTATTTTTATTTATATTAGTAAAATAAGTATTAAGTTCATCTACATTTTGCAAGAAATTGGGAAGTTGTATATTTTGTTTTTTAGAAATATTAATTTTATTTAATTCTTGCCATGCTTCTTTATTACTGCATACTCCAAACCTATATGTTAAATACGCCTTTTTTTCCGATCTGATTGCGCTGGTAGTAAGATTTCTATACTGCTTGTATGTGTTCCAGTCCTCCCAATTTTTGGTGTTTCTAAACTTATTTAAGGTCCTATTACGAAGCCTCTGCATTAATCTAATATTAGGAGTAATCCATGGTCTGTATGGCTTATTTTTACCTCTGATATTTTTTAAGGGATCATGCAGGTTTATAACGTCGAATAATGATTGGTTGAAAAAATCAACCTTGCTATTTATGTCCGCCATATGATACATTATGTGCCAAGGTATTAGTTCGATATCAGATTTGAATCGCTTATTGTTAACACTTTGTAAATTTCTGTATGTAAAGTTATAAGTATTAGATTTGGGTTCTCCAAAATTTATGTCGCAATAAATGAGCATATGGTCCGATATCTCAACATCCCTTATTCCGCAAACCTCGATTGAATCTATATTTGAAAAAAGTAAATCAATTAAGGACATGTTTGTATTTGATATTCTAGTAGGTTCAGTTATATGCTGTTGCAAACCATAGACCTCAGTAATTTCACATAACGGTGCTTTTGTATTTAATTCGAGAAAGTTTATATTAAAATCACCTAGTAATAAAAGAGAATCATAGACAGTATAAAAATCAGTCATAATACTTTCAACACGAGAATAGAATAAGTTTAAGTCACCCTTAGGAGGACGGTATATATTGCCTATTAAAATTTTTGTGTTTACTTTTATTTCAATCCAAATAAGTTCTAGAAAAGGGCAGGTTTCTCTGAGCATAACACGAAACTCAATACTTGCCTTTATATACACAGCGACACCACCGCCTCTACCTAGCCTATCTTGCCTTATAAAATTGTAATTTTGTAGTTCCATGATCCGATCGGCGATATCTGCATGTAACCATGTCTCAGACACACCAATCAAATCATGCTGAAAGTCAGCTACATGGCCTTGAAAAATGTGAAAATTATTTGACAGTGATCTTGCATTAATATGCGCTCACGAAAACATTTATCATAAAAACATAAAACCAGGTACTTATCCCTGCTAAAAACAAACAACAAAAAAAAGGAGTAAAAGGTACGAGGATAAAGGAAAGGAGGTTACCAAAAAGTATATGCTTAGTTAGAAAAAGAAATTTAAGTAAAAACCAACTGCTTATAATTAATTAAACAAATATCACCCTAGCAACAAGGAAAAAAGTAAAACAAAAAAAAAATTATTTCACTCCTAGAAGTCTGCGCTCCGATAATTAAAACCGGCGACACTAGTACAAAAAAGTAGCACACAAAAGACTGTATTACCTAATAAAGTAATAATTTTAGTTAACTTTTTAATTAATTAGTTAATTTCTAGCATTGTTAAGATTTTTCTATCGTTTATGTCATTGACAGTAGGCATAAATGTACATAATATTATTAATTATTAAATTATTAATTATTAAAGTTTGTTTGAAAATGTACCGTAAAAACATATGCCCTATAAATATACTTAACGTGAATAAAAACTATTTCTATGTACAGTACCTTTTATGTCCTTAAAATGTGTATTGCACCCACATATAATATCAATAAGAATTTCACATTTTAATCACCATTAATTAAATCATTAAGTGTTTGTTCATCCCGAATTAATTTTCGCACTCCACCAGATTGCACATACACAAGACCATTAAAAGTCCATGCTTCCGAACTAAATGCCTCGCGAGCCCCCTTTAATAAGCAAGACGTTTTTCTAGAACATTTTGATGACAGTGAACTCGTTTGGATATTAACTCTTAAAAAAACTATTCAGCGCCTGGGGAACATCAATTCACAAGGAAAATATTAAAATCCGAACATCGGTTTATATTAGGGCTGCAAAAATATAATTTTAAATTAACATATTTATACAACGAGATTTCTAATGACTAGAAAACTTCTATAGTATGTAACTTTAATTTTTAAGAAAAGTGATCTGACGAATGCTACAAACTATAGACCTATTTCATTAGTAAGTAATATGGCAAAAATATGGGGGAAATTCATTAAATGTCGATTGGAAAAAACTACTTTTTCTACAAATGTCAATTTGATTTTAGAGTTCGAGAAAATACTTTCACTTTAACAAAAGAAATCATTGATCAACTAATAGCGATAAAAAATGTATACCGATTTTTATGGATCTAGCAAAAACATTCGACAAGGTCTCACACCGAATATTTTAGGGTTAACGAGAGAGGTAAATGGCTAGAATTATTCAAATCTGACAAAACCATACACAAAAAGTAGTAATAACGATTCAATTAGCCATTCAAGGTAACTACTGGGATTTCGCAGGGTACGGTGCTTGGATCGCTTCTTGTTTACGTAAACGATATAAGATATTTATTGCAATTTTAGTTTCAACAAATAAATGGGAGGTGATAAGAGGGTTTAAGGTAGTGTAACTCTGGTTAAGCTCTAATCTATTAACTTTAAACATTTCTAAAACAAAATTCATTACTTTTTTTGTAACCACCTATAGAAATTATTGCCATTCTGACCTCCACAACCTTAAATGAATGAATTGAAATTTTCAGACATACAAAAAACTTCAATAGAGATACGGGTTACGTTCTACATCACACGTGGAAACCGATCTTAACACAGGGTCACGGTTCGGTGAGCACAAGTCGGGTATAAAAGCCCGCCTGAATATGTCCGAGCTCATTCAGTGTTCAGATCTCATGGAGTAAAGATCTCTGAAGATGCCACGTGCAATCGAAGGCGAAACGTCGCATAGTAATTCCAATTTGACAGGATCTAATCCCAAGCGCTATAATTTCTTAATTAAGCAAAGCCGTGAAAGCTTCAGTTCAACTACGTCATTAGTTGATTAAATATTACATTACTGCATTATAGTCTAGGGATGATCTTATTATAATAATATCCTTATAGCGGATGTCTCAGGGATTTTGACTCGTTTTAACTCTTAATTGCTTGAAAACGCATTGAAGTAGATTCATACCTGTGTAAAATGTACGCTGCCTCATATTGTATGGAATCGATAAGCAAAAAAAATACAGGACTTTAAAAAAAAAACATTTTCGGTGCTATAGACTTCATAAACGAGTAGCCGAACAGGATATGTAAAAAAAACATTCGCTCAAATGTATTAGTTGCTACGCAATAGTAATTTTAAATTCCATTACTTGTTTGACAAAATCGAATATTGCTTGCCTAATGAAACAAAAATCGTTGTGTACTTGGCGGCAGATGGGGGCAGAAAACCTATTAGACAAATTCATTTATCAAGCGTCCTCTAAAAACTTTGCGGTATGGTCAAAGAAGGAAATCGGAGACAGTCAAATCTGCCTATCCACCTATATATATATATATATATATATATATATATATATATATATATATATATATATATATATATATATGTTCGGTTTAAGACATTCTGGGTTCTAAAGCAAAATAAGCTGAAACTCCATCTTATGTATTACCGATTAAATTATTGTGTTCTAATTTTGAGAAAAAACTGCTCAAGCATATCGATATATGTTGCAGCGTTTACTGTAGAATGGACCATAAATTATATTTCTTGAAAGCATACACTCCATTACTTTTGGTGAATCTCTAACGTACTCTTAATAGATATGAAGATTTTCTGTATCCCAAATTCTGCAATACTGCTTACTCACTAGAACATTACTATGAAAAGTTGTTTCATCAGACATGATGAAATTATTTAAGTTGATTTTGATTTCCAAGGAAATTTTAAAGCTGTCGACACATGTTTTCCCAGAGTGGATAGTCAGAGTCCTTAAGACGATGCAAAATTTGGATCATTATTATTTTAATCTTAAAATCTGTGTCACTAGTCGCTGGACAGTTGTTTTGGGAATACTTAACGCGCTTCCGTACGCAAACATATTTCTGAACTTGCATTGTTTTGCGTTGTTGATCCGGTGTTCCATATTTGTTTCTATCAATGTTTAATAGCATTTTCACTTGGAGCGTTTTCATTAAACATGAGTCGAAATCTTCTTATAGTCTTAATTATAGACTTGATTCAGGAAACATAATAATACACTTGGTCGGTTTATTACGTTTTACATAAAATTCAACGTTTTTTTGTTTTCCGTAGCCAACTAATTGTTATTACTAGTTTATTTGATTTAGTTAGAAGTACTGACCAGTTTGATTTCATAGAGCCGTCGTGAATTTAAAGATATATATAGGAAAGTATATATTTTTTACAGCTGAAGGATAAAACAAAGTTAACCTATGCGTGAATGTCGGCATATTACTTTTTGGTACACCCGTAAATAATTATAATTTGAACGTTACTGCTTAAAACTTCCTAACAAAATAAAGACGATTAGCGAAAACCGCATGTCCCTGCATCAATCTGTTTTCAAGTAATAAATAGTTAAAACGTGACAAAATACCGTAGGATACCACCCGGTATGAAAATTATGCGAAAACTAAATTTTAAAAATTTCTAAAGAAAGATCCGTATATTAGTATAACTGACCTAATCACCAGCCATGTCAAACATGCGGCCCCCATGCCGCATGCGGCCCAGTGAGCATTTTTCTGCGGCCCAAATCAGTTTTGAAAACAGCCAGATAATTCTGCCGGCGAACAAGTTCCAATTCCAATTCCAATATATGTTTTTGGCACTGCACTTCGCAACTTGCCAGATTGCTCCTTGTCCGGAGCTTACTCGCTTTATCCGGCGACCCTCGGAGCGAGATACACTTTATTCCGGTTTGGGGACGTTATCGGTGGGATGTCCGGATGGCGAGCTCTGAGCTCCCGATCACCCCGTATATTTTAAAATCTTTAAAGTTGACTTTATTTAAAAACTTTCTAATGCATCTTGGCTTCCACTAGATGCCCCTTGAGAGTACTACTGGTCTCACGAGAAAACCTTTTCTTTCAAGCTATCCCCTTACCCCTCCCACTCCCGCCACATAGCGGCCATTACGCTAATATTCTATGTAGAACTGCGGCAGACGAACGGGATAGAATACAGGAACAACTAGGCCTCACACGTTCACAGCGTCTGCTCCCTTTCTAGCGGGGTCGTTAGTTTCCACTCTGAGCGTTTGAGTCTCCCGCTTCCCCCCGAAATAAAGCAGCAAAACCGAACACGTGGAACCACTTATGTTAATAACACAGAGGTCTGCCTTCGACGAGAGGAACCGGAAGACTCGGGCGAACAAGTTGAAAACCGTTTTTGAAAGCGCGCGCCGCTGCAACAACGATTGATATAATAAAATGTACATTTGTACATAGTACCATCTATGTTTAGGAGAATGAACTACACATACTCAACTTAAATCTAAAGCCAAACGTTATCTGGCTTGTTCCATACAATTCTATCGCGCAAAAATACAGATGGCGTTATCTGAACATTTTGGAAAGAACTCGAGAAATCACAATCCGTATATAAGCCGTGTTCAGTCAGTTATGAGTCAGTTGCGATAGAGTTTCGAGTTGAGTTGCCCACTTATTGTTACAACACTTAACAGTACTTATTATAATTTATTTCGGATACAGTTTTTAACATGTCTCTTTCAAAACCAAGCGGACGTAAGGGGAAACTTGTAGATGAGCATCGTATCTTTCAAGAAAAGTGGTAATTAGAGTTTTTTTGCTGTGAAGTGAAAGAAAAAATTATTTGTTTGATTTGTAATAGTACAGTCGGTATCCCAAAATTATGTAATATAAAACGTCACTACGATATTCTTAAAACTATGTTTGACAAGTATACAGGCATGGTCAGAAACGAAAAGTTAAATAAGTTAAAATCGCGGTTGAAAGATTAGCAGCTCATGTTTACACGTCCAAAGCAAGAAAATGAATCTGTCCTTCAAGCGAGTTACGTACTGTCGGAGTTGAGCGCGAAACACTCAAAACCATTTGTTGAAGGTGAATTTATAAAAGAGTGCCTTGTAAAGGCCGCGGAATTTGTAAGTCCCGGGAGCGTGAAGGCATTTCAAAATATATCCTTTTCCCGGAATACTGTCGCTGAAAGAGTTACTGAGTTGGCTGCCAATATAAGTAATCAGATAAAAACAAAATCAGACTCTTTCATTGCATTTTCTATTGCATGTGACGAAAGTACGGATATGTGTGGTGTGGCGCAACTCCCTGTTTTTTTTCGTGCGGTTGATATAGATATCAATGAATTACTGATATTAGTACCATTGCTTGATACAAAAACTGGAAGGGATATTTTCAATGCTGTTTATGGACTTCTGCAAAAGTACAATTTAGATTTGTCAAAACTGTGTTTCGTTGCAACAGCCGGAGCTCCTTCAATGACTGGAGTAAAAAATGGCTTCGTTAAAATATTACAAACAAAGATCAGAGGAACGGGCAGTGACAGATTTTCATCATATTCATTGTATAATCCACCAAGAAGTTTTATGCTCAAAAGTGATTAAGTTGGAAAGTGTTTTAAAGTCAGTGAAAAAAATTATAAACTTCATAAGGTCACGAGGCCTTAATCAGCGACAGTTTTCTGCATTTTTACGTGATTTAGAAAGTGATAACACTGATTTACCATATTATGCAGAGGTGCGAGGGCTTTCGTGTTCTATGGTACTCGACGACCGTTTTTCGGAAACTCAAAGAAGAAATACGCGTTTTCATGGAAACAAAAGGAGAAGATGTCAGCTTATTATGCGATGTAACTTTTTTACAAGATCTTTCATTTATGGTAGATATCACAAAACACTTGTCGGACTTAAATACGAAATTGCAAGGACCACGTCAAGTTATTACAGATATGCATGATCATGTGAAAGCTTTCAAGTGTAAGATGATGTTGTGGGAAAAACAGTTAGCAGAGGATAATCTGTCATATTTTCTGACTTGCAAGGCATATCAGGAAAGCACAAGTGTCCCAATATCATACAAAATATATTCAGAGAAAATAGAAGCCTTCTGGCAGAATTTGAGAAGCGTTTTCAGGATTTTAACACCCAAGAAAACAATTTTCACTATTTACTGGTCTTTTCACTATCGATATTGATAAAGTTCCCCCTCACTTGCAAATGGAAGTAATTGAGATTCAATGTCAGACTCATTTAACACAAAAATTTGATAGTGTTGGTACATTCGAATTTTATAAGTACTTGCCTGTTCAATACCAAGAAATGAGAAAATTTGCCTGTAAAATCCTGTCAATGTTTGGAAGTACCTATAAGTGTGAACAACTATTTTGTTTGATGAAAGGAAACAAATCTACCGCAAGATCGCGATTGACGGACGCACACTTGGACGAAGTTTTAAAAGTTATTTCCGCCGATAAATTCGCGCCACAAATAGACAACTTAATTAAACACAAAAGATGTCAAATATCTGGCAAAAGAATTTAATGTTTGTAGTTTTTTGTAACGTCCTTTTTATTGGATATTTAATAAACAGACTTGTCCTATAATAGTACTTTTCCTCAAGATTTTCAGTAGTTTGTCTTCTTTAAGATGAGGTTTTGCGGCCCACCTAGTCGATGGTCTTCATGCTTTTGGCCCACCAGTGACTGAGTTTGACATGGCTGACGTAATCTTTATATGCACACTTGCCTTATATATTTTGTACAATCTAAAATTCATTTCCTCGCGCCTAATACGAATATCAGACATGAACATCTCCAAAATCCCTTTTGTTATAAATACAACTAGCAGAAAAACCTTATGTATTTCGTTCCAAATATTTTTAATATGTTGCCTTTACTGGGAAAAATGACAAGCAACAACAAAGATAATAAAATGCGTGCTTATAACCATGTTACTAAATCTTTTGTGTCCCAACATTAGAGTATAAATCGGTTATTATGATTATTTTACGAGCAAAGATTTCTTCATATTATAAACGCATTGATTCTAACGTCAGATCTATTTTTTTTAAATAATCAATCAATGAATCAATAATGAAAAAATGGAAATAAAATAGATAACTAAAAAAAATATTGTGTCAAAATATAATATCGCATATATTTCGTCTATAATAATTTTATTTCTCAAAAAGTTAAAATAGAAAAACAGTATTATTTCAAAAAATAACTAGGTACCCACTTTGTTGAAACTCGTAACAGCGTTAAAAATAGCGTAAACAGAATAGTAAGTATGTATAAAGATATTTGGCATTCGTAGTTTCAAAATTTCTGTTTTAATGCGTTCTAAGAGATTCTTTCCTGTGTTAAAATTAATGGGAATTTTTTAATATATATTATGATTCTTAAGTGTGTGGTGTGCAAGAAGCTTGAGTATAATTTGCCCAACCTTACATTCCAGTGGTAAGCGTAAACAAAACCTCGTTGGAACCAGCTCTTCGAACCGCTTCATAGTTCATTGATATATTCTCGCGTGGCCATATACTTGTTCTCTCATTTTATTTTGTTACTTATGAATGGGCGGGAATATCCGTTATTTATTTAGTCAGGTCCGAACACTATCACATATTTAATAGTATGATGCATTAAATAATAATAATAATACTAATTATCAGTCGCTTATGGCCGAGCACACCTCTTTCGCTTGTTTCACATTTTAGTTAGTAGAATTTTTTATGTTAGTAGTAAAAAATAATCTAATTTGGTGTAGATTACTTTATTCTAGGTATTATTTTCTTAAAGTAAAATAAATGAAGTTCTTTTGAAATCAGAATAAATTAATTCAATACGTTTTTGATACATTTTAAGCCTAACCCTTCTTCATTTATATAATATCTTATTTTTTTAATGATGGTTAAACGTTTTGATATGTTAATGATCATATTATTGTACCTATTCTAAATTAGTTAAACAAAACTTTTAATTTAATGGTATACTTAGAAAATGTATTTATTTAAATTAATATTTTTATATGTTAATGACCACATTATTATACCTATTTTTGTTTGTATAAATAAAACTTTAAATCGATGTTATTCTTAGTAAATCTATTCACTTTATATATTATCTGACTTGTCAAAATATTTTATGTATACATTTTATCACAAAACATACATCTAAATTGTAAATTAATGTGTTGAATAAAAGGGGCTCTAGTACGGATAATTCTACAGTTTTATTCTATATATATATTATATAAGATTCCTGAAGATGCCTCGTGCAATCGCAGATGAAACTTCGGAAAGTAATTGCAATTTGACACGGTCTAAACATAAGAACTAGGATTTCTTAATTAAATCCAGCAGTGTAAGCTTTCGTACTATGTTAAAGTTTTATTGTTAACTGACTTTAAATAAAATATATTCCAAAATATTCTAGTCTTAATCAGATATCTGATCGCTTATTGTTAGCGTACTCACTGTTATTTACATTCCATAAATTTGAAATGTGTATAAACATAAAGTCAAAGTGAAAAAATAGCTTTAATGTCTAAAATGTTGTATATTAGGTTATATAAAAGTTATATTATAAAGCAAAAAAGCAAAACCAACAGTAAAATCTAAATAAAGTAACCATATAACTATACTCGAATGATTTTTAAATTTATACAAACAAACAAGGAGAAATTATTTAAAGTCAAGTTCAAAAAGGCTTATGTGTCAGTTACATAGATGAAAATTAAATACATATACTTAAACCTATATAAAAGATTCAAAATAACAAAAAATAAACAAAATAAAACCAATTTAATAAATATATATATATAAACAAACAAACAGTTAAACAATTCACAGAGTACAGTCTAAAATTCTCACATTTAAATCACTCTAAATGGTCGTTAAAAAATTCTTGCATATTATAATATGCCTTTTTGAGTAATAACCTTTTAACACCCTTTTTAAAGGTTTTCTGGCATTGCATCATACGCAGTTCAAGAGGAAGATAGTTAAATATTTTGCAACCCTTATAAACAAAAGAACTTTTTATCATTTGTGACTTAGGAATCGGCAGCCTTATCTCATTGATAACTTTGTCGTGTATTATAATTATTTTTCTTTGAAGTTAGTTCACCAGTGTATTTTTTATGTACTAAACAAGCAGTCTCCATTATAAAAATACAGTACAGAGTCGAAAATAGAAATAATAGTATTTATAAATAACGGACGGCAAGATATTAAGAAAAAGTTTTGTATTTTTCGTAGTGTAATATTTAGAGTACATTAGTATGCATTAATGAGGTAAGTATTCTAAGAATTTTTGAATCTGAACATGTATGTTAACCTATTTATCTGTTTTAGATACTTATCAACGAGGTTATTTTTAAACTTTTATAAAACTGCCTGCAATTATATTGACTGTCAACAACTTCTAGTAAATACTTTTGCTATGACGTTAAATCTTTCTGCTTAAAGTGTTGATCTTGAGCAAAAGCATTTGCTAAAACTTTTTTTTCTGCATCAGTTGAGTTAATAATTACAAAATTATAGTGGCGGATTCATGATTTAAAAATAAAACTATTTTTGGGTTTTATGCCAAAAATTATAATAGAAAATTAAAACACTAAAAATGATATTATCTATTTATCTGAAAATTTTAATCTGTAGTCTTTAGTTTTGGGTCCACTGTGAATGTATCCGAGTAACGACCAGAACTAAAGACTACAGATTAAAATTTTAAGGTAAATAGATACTAAAATTTTTTGTTTTTTTATTTTTCTTTTAAAATTTATGGAGTAAAACCCAAAAATAGTTTTCTTCTTAAATCAGTAGAGTTCACTTTTTTAATGCTTGATATTATTAAAAGTCCAAATATTTTTCTTGATGAGTGGACTGGACTATTTTGTAAAAATCGTTAGGCATCTGGACCACAGATCTGACACAAATAGACTTTTACCTTTGAGTATTTCTCATAAGGTAATTAGACAGTGCCCTGTGGGATTTACGTCTCGAGAGGAAATAATTTTAATAATTACAATAAAATGAAAATGTATACAAAAAATGCTATTTATTAATAATAATATATTTTATTAACATAAAGCAAGAAACCAGAAGCAATATCATTTTTATTAAAAATAATTGCGGTAATGCAACACCGTAACACCTATGTACAATGAAAAATTTATAAATGTTACGTGAAGAAATCATGGTTTTTGGGTTTAAATAAAATCTCAAAATGAAATTACTTCACGACGTTCGAGATTAAATCAAAACAAACCATTCGCATTTTAACACGATGTAATCTATGATTTATTAATTGACGGAAGCCATTTAGAGTTACCGTTTTGTATTAATTCTCTGCTTTGTTGTCCTCCGATAAACGTTTAACATCCAAACCCGCTACGATTGAGCCACCAATGACCATAAAACCACTTATACATTTTATAACTATTTTTTTTTAATTATATTAAAATATATTTCCAACTATATACAGAAGAAAATAAAAGCACTGAGAAAATGTTATCATTCCAGATATCTGTGAAGATCCAGAAATTAAAGAACGGATCTTGGAGCTCCGCACGGAACAAGAAACGAAACGGCAGGCTGAGGCAAAACGGAAAGTAAGACGGTCGCAGAGCAATACTCGAACTCAATCTGTCAGAAGAACATCGCTGAGGGATAAAGGTTTAACCGCAAGAAGGGATGCTGTAGAAGAGGCTAGATTGAGGCTTCAAGCAGGTGCTACAAATGTAAGTAACCAATTTATACCACATGACTCTATATATATATTAACCCTTTTGTTCGAATAATCGAATATGGGGCAAATAATACAAAAGAGAAGTCTAAAGTGTGTAATTACCTATAATTATACAGATCTAAAATGTATAATAAAATAAACTTAAACAATAAAATAAACTGAAACTCGTATAATAATGAACATTTCACTTTTTTACGAAATATGACGTAATCTTTTTTTGAACGAGAGTATTCCTTTCCAGTTGCTTTGCCCTGTTCTGCATCTGTTCTAAAAGGAGTATGTGGCAAGACTCCTCTCCATTCTCCTTTGCCCACGCTATGCATTTATCAAAATAATTTACTGCTTCCCCGTGAGTCAAGCGTCCACCATTGTATTTTAAAGCCGCCCCTGTGACAGTCTCACCAGCTTGTAAACTTTTTAAAATTTTAATTTTGTCACTCAATTTTAAACAAGTACGCTTTCTTTTCGGCATCGCGAACGCTAAAATCTTCAAAAACGTATGTCCACCTCAAACACGCATCAACTCGACAGAATAACTAAGATGCGTACGTGACCGATTACAGGACGCCGCGCGGCTCGCCAGTTATATATTCGATTGGTGGGGACGACGATTTTAGATCGAAGGAGCGGCGTTGTTCGGTTAATCGAGGCTTGTTCGGATAAGGGCATCAGCTTGTTCGTGTTCGGTTAACTGGATATTCGGAAAATCGCATGTTCGGATAATAGAGGTTACACTGTATATATATATATATATATATATATATATATATATATATTTACATATATATATATATATATATTTACATATATATATATATATATATATATATATATATATATATATATATATATTATATATATTATTACCTGAGGCACTTGATCGTTAATCGTAAAATAGTTAGCGTGCCTGTGCACATATTCTGTATTTTCTGAGCATTTAGTGTCAACTCGGTTTACGGCAAAGGTCTAATATTCTCTGTTAGATTTTTGATTTACATTCTATGAAGTTAATATTTTAAATATCGAGATGGTGCTTGACATGACATCGTTTGTGATAAAATTGTTATTAAAATACAGTTGCCCTATTTTTAAATACTTTTTGTTTTGTTTGAATAACGTTTAAGGTAATAAAATAAGTTTGTGGCTTACGATGTTTTAAAAAGAACCCATCGATATGAGCAACGATAATTATTGTAAGACCACAATTGATGATCGGTAGTATCAGTTCTTTGAAGGGGAGAAAGATATGTATAATAATATATATATATATATATATATATATATATATATATATATATATCATAAGACATAAAATATCATTGCATGTTTTCATAATATGTTTTAATTTCTAAATTTCTGTACAACTGTTTTCTTTTATTACATTTAATTACATACGTTAATAAGAAAAAATATATTTTGTGAAGTAATGAATACCCTTTTCAATCTCCCCAGCAATTATTACATCTTAGGTTGCGGCACTTCAAATCTAAAGTTATGTGAGAATAACTAATGTGAATCTGTGCAATAATAATTTTTTCAGTATTTAGCAAGTATCTATATTTCTTTGCTTCAAATAATCTTATAATTATAAAGCTAATATAATACAGTTTTATTAAATTAGAAGTAAACATATTTATTAAAAGCCGGATAATTATTTAATTGTTTCCTTCGGCTGCACATTTGGGGTAACAATGTAGGAAAGTGAACTTATCAAACCATCAATAATTATTCTGAGTGTCAAGTAAAAAAATGTAAACTTTATTATAAGAAATAATAGATAAAGAAATAAGCGCGCGCTTTTTAATCATAACAAAAAATTCTTGAAGTGAAACTTAATACAATATTTGTTTTATGTAACCGTCATTGCAATAATAGCAGCTTATATTTTAGTTTTGGGTGTTCGCTTTAGAAATCGGGGTGTTTCATGTTTTGAAGTAGAATTTGTACGTGCCAGTATCATACACATGTATAATTATGAGAAAAAGAAGAACTGCTGTTGTATGTTTGTCTTATAAGGTAGGAAAACGACCTTTTCATTGGCTCAAAATTATTTGATCGTTTCAAGAAAATACGGCATTTTATTTTTTTTAACACATGAATTGCGAGATTCGCTGAAAAAGATTGAGTCAAATAAGATCTAATTTCATAGCAACTGAAACTTGTTCGTCAGTTATATTTTGCTTACATAACCCTCACATTTTGGAATCGTGACATTTAGAAAAATTATTTGTTTCATTGTTGCCATTCCCATATTGACTGTGAAGTTATTCGCTGTCTGAATTTAAACCCCTTTTGTGAATTCGGATGACAATGTTTTTTTAATTTTGGAGAATAAGTAGATATAAACCTCCGGATTGACTAAAAAATAACTAAATTTCTTGATACCTTTCAAAATGCTTCAAAGTATAATAATAGAAAACAATAGTTCAATTATCTGAGTATGTAAGAAAGTGAAAAAATGACGCGTCAAAAATTTAAAGTGTTCAGCTATTTTGTAAATATTTTTTAAACCGCCTGGTTTTTAGATTTTGTTTTTGCATAAAATAGCAATGTGAAAGCATTGAAATATTGTTTTTTTTTTCATTTTTGGCCTGAATTGACAGACAAAAAATTAAAGTTATGTTTAAAGATTTTAATGAACAAATTTACTTAAACAAAATACATTTTAATAAACAATTTCTATTCAAAATATTTTGATTTAAAAATATCTTGTCATTTTGCTAAATTAATAGTTCTGTATCTGTTTTTTCCTCCGTTAGTAAAAAAATATGAAATGCAAAAAAGATGCAAATTCATTTTTTTTGTTAAGAGCTGCCAAAACATTCTAGAACAATTGTGTAAATGTAAGAAATGAAGGCGAGGATATCCTAAGGAAAAATGTTGCTAATAATTTTTTTCGAAATATCTTAGATAAATCGATCGGAAACTATAGTTAATTTTCTGCCACTGACATTTCCTGTCAATAAAAAGATCTGAATAGTGTGAACACTTCGGGGGACTAAAATTTACAATATCTAAAACGTATTTTCTCCTTTTTTAAAAAATCAATTTTAAAGGGAATATACATCTCGATATTTGCCTTTATTATATCGATCATCTTCTTTTATAAACATGGAGAATAAGAAATCAACTTCGAAATTGTTTGAAAATAGATTACGCCGAGGACGTCTCCGCCTTGTTCGGGTGCTTCTTATATTTGACTGTTCAGTACATTTTAAATATATACTGGCAGAACTTACAACTTCTATCAGGCGCATTCAAAGTGCAAACATCTGTAAATATTAGATTCAGTGGGATGTTTATTTTAATATTTGTGGGGTGGGAAACCTCGGGCCCCAGGGATATGGAGGGTCTTGACACTCTTGATCCAAGGTCAAAACTAGCTCTGGAAGAAAAGTTTAGAATGTAAGCATTGGCAAAAGAATAGTAGATATAAAAGTCCTAAACAAATAACCAATAAATCACGAAAGAAGGCCTAAAACATCAAATTTGGCATTATGCATGAAAAAAAAACCAAGCTTATCTAAAATGGAGATTATAATACATTTCTTCTGGTCAAATTTAGATAACACACAACTCTAGTAATCTATTACGATTTATCTTACGATAAAACAGCTTATATATATATATATATATATATATATATATATATATATATATATATATATATATATATATATCGCTAGCATTGATGTCGAAAATAGGTAAATCATATAGAAGGAAAAGCCAGAATTTAGTCTTGAAAATAAAACTGGTTTTATTCTGTCAAACACAATATCGCACTTTCGGACTTCGGATTAGAGCAGCGCTCGCTCTAGGGCGCTTGCTTGTTACTGATATCCAATTGGTGGTGGCACCGAGTTATGTCCCCAAGGCGTCCGTTGTTCCCACCGTTTTTAAAATTCCATTATGTTAACTTATATAGAAATTCCCTTCTGCTTGATTTTACCCGCAGGAGTTCAGTTAGTCCTGCTCTACGATTATAATTAAAATCATTTTTATGTAGTCAAATTTAATTAAAATCAAAGTAATGTAATATTTATATAATAGAAGAATATGTTAAATGACTTAAAATTCAGAATTAGAATTAGTTTTATATTTCATAACCAAAAAAGTTATAATAATAAAAAAAACGTCGAAAATTTTAATAAGGAAGTTACATTCTATTAATAAAATAGAAGGTAATTTTCAAGTTCCAAAAATCCGTGTTTCCTCTCTATAATATCAACATCTGAAAATGTCAAATGTGTTATTATTATATATGAATATGTTTATATTTTATACCTTTAGTACAAAATAAATTGCTTGAAACATTTTAATTCAATTCAGAATAGATGATATTGTTGCGGGTGAGTGTCTGTTGTGCACTGGTCGCAGTACATTTGTACGGATATACCGGGGCTTTTAGACTGAAAAATGACCTGTAGCAATGTTTTTTCCATATTTCATGTTATGAAGTTCTCAAAAAAATGTTTTTTGTGTATTTACAATATTAGACTTCAATTTATTTTCTTGTTCATATAAGTGACAGCAATATAAGCGACTGGTTGCTACGCGGCAGCAAACAAGTTTTCACTCAATTTTTGGTGTCAACAATTAGTGTAAAAAGTTTTAGCTTTTAACTTTTTTATATGTTCGTAACGCTCCCGACCAATAAGTGACAGCTAATGCGTCGGCAGCAAACGATTTTTTTGTTACACAGTACAAGAGCAAAAAAATCGTCTTTGCGCATTTTTATCAAAAATAGTGACACCGGTTCGCGCGTTAAAATCCATCGTTAAAGCTATAACTCAACGATGGTTTCGCCATTTATAACTAAGACTTTCGTTTAAGGCAATAATTTGACTTGATCAACTAGCCTGGCACAGATCCACCTAATGGCACCTACTCACCTATCTAATAAAACATTAATAATAAATTGTATCAATCAGTTTGTTTATCAAGATGCTAATCGAGGAGACTGCTGCCGGTGCTATATATTCTAATACGTTACGGCGCTATTTCGTTCTACGCTTTTCTCTTCCGGCACTATTTTCTTACAACAAACGCCCTTTTAATAGAAGCGCTATTTTGTTATTGGCGCTGTTTTAATATACCCTATTTTTTACGCGCTATTTTTATGTAACTCTATTAATACGCGTTCTTTTAATTAGCACTCAGGGTTATTTTGTTACAGAGCCACTTTTAATGTAATCCTATTGAATTGGCATCACAAAACTATAGGTGTTGCCTTCTCTGATAGTTTTAAAATGCGGTTCGAAGCTCTTTCAAAATACGTACCCGGTATGTGGAGAAACTTTTGATACACTTTTTTCAGAGTACTGGACCATCTATATTATTATCATCAGCGTCGTCCTCTGCACTACAGGAAATATGCCTACCCCTCGCAATTTATTCTGTGTGTTTAAAGTTGTGTTACATATGTATAGGAAACCTACAGTTTATGGCCGATTCTAGATGGCACTATTTTAGAAGTGATTATCAGAACGCAAGTGTATTAAATTTTATTTCAAATAATATTCCCTTAGCCTCCTTTAGGAAGCTTTAGAGCGACGCTCGCCATATATACAGGGTCGCTGATAGGTAAAGAAACGGTCAATTATTTCCAGAAGTAAGAAATGTAAAAAATTGTTAGAGATTTTGGGTTGTTAAAAAGCAAAGCTAATTATACAAGACTGGTCATAAAGTCACAACATTACAAAGTTGCGTTTTTTTTTAAATTGAACAACCTGTATATAATATATCCATCATATTGGCTTTTTTGCTGGTTATAGGTATACTCATTTTGATACCTTTATTTTCAAGGTTGTTTTCCTTGACTTTGTGACCAATCCCTATAATTAGCTTCTCTGTACTTCAATAGATTCTTAAAAACCCTAAAATTTTAATAATTAATGTTTTTTCGTAGCTTCAGGAGCGTGCTTTGCTACGTGCTTAGTGACCTTCAAATCTTGTATGTGGTTTTTCACCCACTTCCACATGCCTCTTCAACCAAATGAGTTTATAAAACAGTTTAATTAATTATCTAACAATAAATATCCGGATTTTTCGAAATTCCACCCTTAATGGGGTGAAAAGGGATGACTGTGTTTTTATTTTTTACAATTTTTACAAATTTTTAAAAATAGTTCTTCGGTTAATGACTTCCTTAATTAATTATCTAAAAATAAATTTCCGGACATTTCGAAATTCCAGCCTTAAAGAGGTGAAATGTGTTTATACGTCTTAAACAATATTTCTCCAATTAAACGAGATTTTAAAACAATTTCTATCATCTAGGATTTTTAAAAATAATAACCTTAATATCAATTCCTAGATTCTCTTGGACTAAATAATATTTTAAAATTATTCTTTTGTCAAGTCTTTTAAAAAGAGTTCTCTAAAAGCGAATTATTGGACTGTTCGAATTTTCGCCCTTCGGTTAAAGGTCGATTAACCATTAATCTAGAAATACTTTTTAGTGATTTTTCTGGTCGGTTACCATGTATTTTAATAAAGCATGATTTTTCAGGGATTGGATACCAACGACATATCAGCATCCAACGCTAATCAGAATAACACTAGGTATAATACTAATATATCCAATAATAATAACATCGACTATAGCAGTACAAACAATAATAATAGCAAAACAAGGATTGAATTAGACTCCAATACTGGTAAGTTACCAATTATTATTGCTAAATAAATATATATCCTTCGTTCGCATTCTTAAATAGTGCATATTTATAATAAATATGAATAAAATAAAGTGAAGTATAATTTGGCAAAAATAGGCAACTTTATTCTAATAAATAAATAAATACATGCACGCAAGTAAAACACATTGATTTATTGCATGAAAAATCATTTTAAATCAGCATTGCCAGTTAGAGGATTCTTTCTGTTTTATT
Organism: Kuschelorhynchus macadamiae; assembly: GCA_030620095.1. NCBI lineage: Eukaryota > Metazoa > Arthropoda > Insecta > Coleoptera > Curculionidae > Kuschelorhynchus > Kuschelorhynchus macadamiae. The sequence continues at coordinate 29,485 of JAUTXW010000375.1, forward strand.
TCTTATATAAATAAGAGGATAAAATAGTTAAAAAAAGTTTACAGTAATTTATAGGGTTAGAAGAAACATCACTAGTATGCGTCTTAGAACAAATAGTTTTAAGACTAAATGGGACTGTAAAGCAAATTCAAACCACAAAATAGTTTAATAACAAATTAAAATTACAACAAAACAAGGCTGACAGCCGCACGTTAATTTCGATGGTAATATCAGAACTAAGGGTAAAAATAGTCGATAATTCCAGACATTAGAGAGGAAGATACCCTCCTTTAACCGACAATTTCTTCTTTAGGTTATTTTTCGTTGCATGCGTTGTGTCTTTCTCAAATGTATTGCCACATGTAAACCTGAACAAGGGGGCAAGGGGTTTGTAGTTTTTGACTAAAAAAAATAAGTATGTTTAATCTGTTGTTAATTTCTGATTCCTGTGAGTAGGTTGTCCATAAGCAAAACGACGCGAAGGGTCAAAACGCTGCTTAGAAGTTTGGCTGTTTTTACATGCAAGATACATATATCAATTTAAGAGTTGTTGAAATTAAATAAGGTTAAATTTTTGTTTTCAGGATTTGTACCGCTATTTAAACATTAAATACTACCACATGTCTTTGCTATAACGCGTGCTATTAATAAAAATTCAGAAGGTAATATGAATAATTAAAGATTTACAACTAAAATTTTCAAGAAACAATTGAATCACTGGTTTCAGAAACACGCCAAGTTACAAAACACAAATTCAGACATAATTAGATAAAAACAAAATTAAAGATATTCTAAATTGAACCATGTTTTAGCAAGATAGTAACTAATAAAATATGAAGAAAAAAGTTTTAGTCAGGTGAGGTTAGGTCAGGGAGTCAAATATCGTATGGAGTTTTTTTTAGAATTCAATGAAAAACTGCTGTTTTTATGTCTTGAAGTGGAAAAACGCTTTTATAATAAATAAAATTAGACTAAAATACTATATCTATTAAGTTCTAATAAATATATTTACTTAAAATATTAATGGAATTTTTGTCATAGGCCATTCTAAAAAATATTTACAAAAATTATGAACTTCTTTTCGTCCACATATTTGATAGTTTTTGATGGACTTTTTGTAGAAATTGGAACGCGTTTGTTAGGTATAACGGGATCCACTAGCAAAAATAGTGGACTCGGTAGTGTAACAATATGGGGAACATATAGATTTACGCTACAATAACAATAACAGCTGTGGGACTTTTTTTACTGAATAACAATTATTGTGAAATGTGACCAAATATTAAAATGACTTTTTTGCATTACCTGGTACTGATCGTCCTGATGTTTCTACAAAAATTAAGTTCAGAATCCACGGATTAAGATTGTTTCTGCAATCGGCTTACTTTTTGATTTCAGATAATGTACAGGGTGCGGCACAAAACCTTCTACATGTGGCTTCGGCACTGTTCGGAAGAAAAATGAGTGGGGAGAGTGGTAGTGCGGTATTTTTGTAGCTTATATACCTTGCGGTAGAGATAGGGAAAACTGTTATTTTTAAATAACAGTCGCGTTCGTTGTTATTATTTAAAAATAAAAAGTTACTGTTATTTACAGTTTTAGATTATATTGGTTACCGGCAGCAGTGCAGCATTATTATTATCAAATCACCGAGGACTAAGAGAAAAGGGGTCCTCCCTTTTATACTAGGATTATATCCCAGCAACTATCGGAAATGGAAGAACAAAAAATCTGTACATTAGTTTTTACCCGGAACTTCCCTCGTAACGAATTTCACCACACGTTGTTATGTTTTCTTGATAAGAAAGTGTTAATATAGGGAAAGTTCTGTTCAAAAGGCATTACCTATTTTTGTTTGGTTTTATTACGAAAAGTAAAATATATTACAATTTATACAATATTGGCAAAAAATGTATATATAAACTATGTTATCTGTGTGTGTGATGGAATTCGTTATCAATGATGGTTCGGGAAAAGACCAATTTAACCAATTTTCTAAATTTATTCTGTGTATATTTTCTACCGTTTTTGCTACATTTTTATTTTGTTTTTGTCAAGGCAAAAGTTACCGTTCTCATCTTCTTAATGTGTTCTCTCCTTTTACTGAGGGTTGGCGCCTACAATAGCGACCTCAGCCAGTTGGTTAAAAATGGCTCGACTAGCACAGACCACAGGCCACTAAACTACAAATAGTAGTAGTAGTAGTAACAGAGAGCTCTTCTTTGTCGTCCGCTGTTCTTATGAATTGTTCGTAATTTAAGTCTGTCCAGTTTCGAATGTTAGTCAACCATGACAACTCCTTTTTCCACATTCTTCTTCTTGTGTCAGTTATTCCTTTCATCATTAGTTCCCTTAAATAGTTATTTTGTTTAAGTGTAAATAAGGATTTATGATAATACATCTGTTTTATTCACATATCTAACAATCATTTAGTTTGAAACAATATATATACATATATATATATATATATATATATATATATATATATATATATAGTTATATATATATATATACATAGTTATTATATATATATATATATATATATATATATATATTTATAGTTAAATTGTGTATTCTTGGGATATGGTCCTTTAGTTTAAAAAATAACTACATTAAAGAAGTAGCACAAATCTTTATTATTGACGTTTCGGCCGTACGTTCAGGCCTTTTTCAAAATCTACAAGAGATAAGCCGGTCAGAAAGAGTTTTAAATTTTAACTTATTGCTAGGACTTACATAAATAGTAAAAAGAAACTTGAGGAAATCTCTGTGTTTCGGTCATAGTAATCCATTTAGTCACGTCACAGACATTACACACATATAGTATTAAAATTCATTTTATTAAAAATCACAGATCAAAACAATGGTAACACATTGGAAGACAAGACAAGACGTTTACCTTTACATGTCATTAGACGTACTCGATACAGTATGCAAAATAATTGTGGTTTTTATGTTAGTTTCGGTAATAAGTATTTTAACATTATCATAGTTAAATTTATGGTTGTTTTCGGTCATATGATTTGTGAGTGCTGTTTTATTTCTTTTATCATATTTGTGACTGTTAATGCGATTTTTTAAATATTGGCTGGTTTGCCCGATATATACTTTATTGCAGTCATTGCACGGTATTTCGTAAACAATGTTGCTCTTTTTTTCCTTTGGTATAGCTGTCTTTAATTTACTAAAATTTTTATTAAGTAGATTAAAACCTTTGTGACCTACTGTTATGTTTTCTGCTTTTATTACGTTTTTAATTTTTTCAGATAAATTAGGAACATATGGTAAAGTTAAGTATTTTACTGTATTACGGTTTGAGCTATTTTTTTGTTGTGCATTTGTTTGGTTATAGAGTTTATGAATTCTTTTTTTGAAAATTGAGTCTATGAGGTATTTTGGATAACCATTTGAGAGCAGTGCCTGTTTTGCTTTATTAATTGCAGTTTTGCGGTGTTCGTCAGATAATTGTAAGGCTCTATCTGCCAGGCCAATTATGACAGATTTTTTTTTATGACAGGGGGTGCTCAGAACTAAAATGTAGATATCTACCGGACCAGGTGCTTTTTGTGTACCATGCTGTTTTTATCTTGTTGTCTTTCGCGTGGTAAAGTGTTAGATCCAAAAAATGTATTTGCTGTTCTGCTTCGATTTCAATAGTAAATTGTAACTTGTGATAATTATTGAATTCATTAAGAATTTAATCGGACTTTCCTTTTGGTATTGCAAACAAGCAGTCATCAACGTATCGATAAAAAAATGGTAGGTCAAAGTCAGGATTGTTTGTCACTGATTTCTCTAGGTCTTCAAGTACAAGTTGGGCTATTACACTTGATATTGAAGCCCCCATTGCACACCCCTCAATTTGTTTGTAATATTTATCGTTAAATAAAAAATAGGTGGAGCTTAGAGTGAGTTTGACAGCTTCTAAAAATTCATTAAGTGGTATGTCTATACTATTATATCTATACTATTTTCGGAGGTAAGTCTATTGGAATATTTGTGTATAATGATACAACGTCTAGAGAGATTAAAATGTGGTTTTCTGTTAGGATAATATTTTTTATTTTACTTTTAAAATGCCACGAGTCTTTTATGTAATATTCATTATTATTTACTACTTTATTTAGGATGTTTTTTAAAAATTTAGATAATTTTTCAAATGGCGATTGGGTACATGAAACAATGGGTCTTAGTGGGACGCCTGTTTTATGTAATTTAGGTAGTCCGTATATTCGGGGTAGTATAGCATTATGAATTTTAAGTTCTTGGGCATTTTTTGGTGATATGTATAGTTGCTTTTCCCACTTAGATATAAGGTCGTTATTTTTATTTTGGTAGATATTTGTCGGGTCGGTTTTTATTTCTTTGTAAGTTGTACTGTCCAGTAGTAAATTATTCATTTTTTTATCATATTCTGATGCATAGGTAATAACGGTTTTATTATATATATATATATATATATATATATATATATATATATATATATATATATATATATATATATATATATATATATATATATATATATATATATATATATATATATATATATATATATATATATATATATATATATATATATATATATATATATATATATATATATATATATATATATATATATATATATATATATATATATATATATATATATATATATATATATATATATATATATATATATATATATATATATATCGTAATTTATAACATGCATATATACATACTTCCAAACATTTATTCACTTACCATACCTACTTAAACAAAACCATTGCTTTGAAACCCAAGTATACTATTTTGTAAATTTATTTTTATTTTATTATTTATATATTTTTTTATTTTTTATAACTTTATTTACATAAAAAATCAATTATGACGTTATATAATAAGTCATGCCTTTCTTGTCCATGCCTCGCGCTGGCCCTGACCTAAAATAACTTAATGTAACTCAAAAGAATATATTCGGACGCCTAAGTCGAAATGCAATAAATTCCGAGATCTAAGTGGAATTTTAATAAATTCCCAGTTAAATTGACAAGTAAGGTCCGAGTCGGTACGAGTAATTTACAAGATAATACAAAATGCATGACTTATTTTTACTTGCCTCGTAAATTGTGAAAAAATCACCCCCCGTTCGGATTCAAACGTTTCAGAGTCCCTAGATGCCCAGTCTCGATTCTGTCTTATCGGTCTGTACCCGATTGGCCTCAAATTTTGATAAGAAATTAAGAGCCATATTCCAATTTGGCTGAACAAAATAGTGGCCTAATGAAAATATTGCCAAAAAAACTACGTATCCAATTTACCTAAAATGTTGCACAAAAATCAAATTGATATAGTGATAAACTGGTAAAATTTTCGTGAGTAGCTATTGTGGCTTAAAATGACGGCCATTTTGGTTAAATTGGCGGCCTAATGATATGTTTAAAATATCAGTATCAAAAAACTAATTATGCTGGTTGATTTGAAATTTTGCACAAAAATCAAGTGTGAAAAGGGATGAACTAGTAAATTTTTTTTAGTCCTATAGGGCAAAACAGAATGACGGCGCAATAAAGAGATATGAATAAAACAGATGTATTGTCATATATTCTTATTTGCGTATGCGTAAAATAACTATGTAAGAGAATGGTAAATTTCGGCTTGACAAACAGAAATTTGAAATGTAACAAAAATGGTAGAAAATTTACACAAAATGAATTATGAAGAAACATAAATTTATAAAAATCAGTAACTTTATACCGTCACATTATATTTAATTGCCTAATTTATATTCATTCATAAAAATGTATATTTTCCAGGTGCCTTGGCCACTTTAGATAGAAGAGATCCAGAAGGCAGAGACAACGAGTCTATATTAGACAACATCCTGGACACTAAAGAAAAAACATATACGACGGATGTCAATGGAAAGGTAAATTTGATTAGAGAAAAAACTTTAGTTTTTAAAGTAATTAAACTGTGCTACAAAATGAATTCACAATAATAAAATATTTGATTGGAAATTGCTATTTCATCGGCTGTTGCAATCACCAAAGGACCTCTCACATTTCTTATGGAAAATGTCTTACGGTGAATTTTTCTAATTTTTGATATAATGCAGTCTTAATTTCCTGGTGAAAATGTTTCATTGCCACAACATATTCCGATGACCTTAAGTTTTGGCAGTAATATCTTTTGATTTTTTGATTAGAAAGTTGAGAACTGCAAGTCCATAAGAAACGTGAAAGATCCTTTCACAGGGTGTTGTAAAAACTCGACTAAAATTTCAAAATATTGATAAACAGTTTAGTAACAATTTTGACTCAAGCTTCAAAATTATGTTTTAGTTTGTATACTAATCTATCAGTATACTGAAATTTTGTCCAATTTTCACAACTTTGTGTTATTTCTTAATAATAAAAGCACATTTCAGTAAGACGAAATATGTTGCTCTCTAAATGCTTACTATTTTGTTTTTTGAATTGTGTTGATAGGTTTCTTTACAAAAAAGATATTCCAGTTTATGGGACAAACTGTTTAGATTGATTCTTATGGAATGTTTTATTATATATTTTAAAATAAATTTAAGGAGATTAAGTATTATTATCTATAAAATCGTTTGTGTAAAAAATATTCATTTAATTGGACATTGTGTGGATGCCGCTGTCCAGTATTTGAACTAGTTAGTGCCCAGTTTAAACAAAATAGTATGAAATAAAGGAAACATTGTTACTTTTTCTGACTATTAGTTTGGTGGATATCGTGTAATATTTTTGCTGTTGCATGTAAAACTTGCTAACAATATTTCACTCTTTAGGTGACAGTACATGTGGTTGTAACTATAAACGGCAATGGAACCTTGGCGGATTTAAAGAAACAAAGAATGCAGATTAGAAACAGCAGCAACGATGTTAGTTTTAGCAACGATATAAGTTTAGCATCGCCTGTTGGTAGCATAGATGAAACCGAGTCAAATATTAGCCCTAATGCAAATGCGACAGATATCATTAGATTTACGGGAGATACTACTCAAGAAAATGTAGAATACGCAAAACCAAAAAGATGTTGTATTATTCAGTAAAATAGTTTTTGATATTATGATTATTCAGAGTAAGCTATTTACCGGAGTAATGTTTTGAGACTATAAACTTTTGAAATTTTTGGTAGGATTCCAAGTAGAAATTGTAAATGTTCAGAGAGCTCTCATTGGTACAACTGGTACGGAAGATAATAAACATTCAACCTTTTAGGGGGCTAGTCAATTAATTAAAAATTACTAAATTAATATCCTTTTCTACTTTCACTTGGAAAACCCAGTTTTCCTTAAACGAGTTATCTTTTTATTAGAATACTACTCAATATTTTATAGGATATGTATCTTCAAGTAAATAAAAGGTTGTGTATGGGCAGCTTTTACTTAAATAATGTCTGAAATATAACATGTATCGAAGGTTTTAATTTGATACCTTAAACAAATTGTATACAGGGTGGCGCAAAATGAGCGTATCTTTTTATTACTTAATGAATTTCCAAAATAGCAGAGTAAATAAATGATTTAAATGGCGAATAAAAGATTTTTTGGTGGAAATTTGTCTGACATCACATGAAAAATCATATAATGACAACTGACCACTACTTACATGCAAGCAGGAGCCCTTTTATAATTAGACACTTAAGGGTATTTTTTTTTGTCCAATGTCTTTTAGGTACTAAATTATTTTTTGGTAGTTAATTTAAGAAGTTATTGCCTTATAAGTTAACATAATACATACATATTTTCGTGGAGGGGTCGCTGTTGGCATACTGAAAATTGTAAGAATAAGGGTATAAACTAAATTACAAAATAGAGCTGATTTTGGAGCTTATTAAAAATGTACCAACACGTTCACTAATTCATTTTGGGGTTTTGTATAATATGTTACTAAATTCATGTTAGATTGTATTATATACAATTTTATTAAAAAATGGATTTATTTAGTTATATTTATTATGTAAACGTTTATATACACTTTGATATAAATTTAAGAATGAGTTAATTAATCTTGTATTAATTTCAAAGCAAAAGAGGTGAAAAAAATCAATTAAAATACTCGTTAACAAACTGGGCTACTAAATTTTTTTAACTTGTTCATTAAGCCCAACTTCTCTAAAACAGTTATTATGTAAAAATATCAAACTTTCAGCAGATGCAGCAACAATCTGTTTATTTATTTTATAGATATTTCATGAGTCTATATAAAATCTTTAAAAAAATTATCGCGATCCGGATATCTACATTTTATTACCTCGTCAACGTATTTGTATTTATTAAAAGACATGCCTTCGTAAACGTATTTGTATGTATTAAAAGACATGTTACTATTTTCAGTCATCTCGAATATGTTTAATTTTTGGCGCTGGCCGATCAGACGCATTAAATTCAAGGGCTAAACATTCGCGCGATTTTGTGTATTTCCGTTTAACGTCTGGACAACACCATTTTGTTCAAAGGCGCAAGGTCCATTGTTATGGTCCTTGGATTTAAACTACCCCAGTAAGTCAGTGTATTAATATACCTGCTTCAAATGAAAAGTGTTTCGTCTCTCAGTATTAAATATGGAATTATCATCATTAAAGAAACACTAGGATGATAATCAAAATATTTTTTAAGAGTATACTAAAATTGCCTTTCAAAAAAACTATACTGGTCTAAAGTCAACCCTTTTTCTAATATCCTGCAAGTGGCTATAAATAAGTTTAATAAGTTAAGTATCCTAAGAAAAATCGGGAGGATGTAATTTCATTAGTATTTCATTATGGTTCTTAAATACGTATATCTATCGTGAATCTTTGACTTTCTAGAAACATTATTTCAATGCTTTCTACTATGGGAAATATTGTCATGAATGATTTTTTTTTTCTATAAAATATAAAACTTTAAAAACATATCTTTGGTGTTCTTTAAACTATTGTCCTAATAAATTAGTCATGGAATCCAAATAATAGTAGCAAACCTCAGATCGAACTCAAAATAACATCCAACTCATATATGTTGTCTACCCCAAAAAAGGCGTGCTTTTTATTTGATATATTATTTATTTTATTTTAATTTCGACGAAATGTTATTAAGGAACATTTAGACATGTTAAGTTTTCATAGCGATCATTTCTAGTTGTTAAGAACATGTCGATAATTGAGGTTGATTTTTCGGTTTCGTTGATCGAACACTTACAGCCGGTTGCACAAAACTTAATTGCTGTTTAGAATATTTAACCGAGCTTTCGGATTTGACAAGCTGCTTATAGAAATCTAGGAACTCGCTGTCAAATTTGACATTCCGTTAAACATTCTAAACTTTAATTGAGCTTTCTGCAACGGGCCGTATGAGTTATAATCGCGTGAGGAGGTGCTTGAGGTGTATTTCTATTTTCTTCAAAATTATGAATCACTGTTATATGTTTCTATATAGATTCTCAAGACGGGATCAAATCGTCTGATTGTAGGGTTACATTGTATTAAAACTACTGATTAAGTTTGAAAATTAAAAGGTGTTTATACTTGCACGTTATTGACTAACCAAGTCATTAACAATCATACATGTGGCGAGACGCGCTAAGGATCATTGGCAAAAAGCGTTTTGCTAAGATTTTTAAAAAATGAATTCATATGCAATATATAAATTCTTTGTTACCCCATCTTGTTTCCGTGCTGAGCTGCAAAATCAGGGTATTTTGCGCCACTCTGTGCTAATAATATTATATAGAAAAGCATAAGTATATTTATTTCAACCAAATGGTTGGAAAGTTTTTTTTACCAAAAATATAATGGAGAATGTAATACTTGATGTTATTTTATAATAAAGCAATTATTTTTGTCTAAAAAAGTCTAAATTGTTTTGAAATATAATGTATTTGGGTGTAATATATTTTTATTCGACTAGAAGCAAGAAAAAAACTTTTGGCATTCTTTAAAAAAAATTGATTGGATTACATATTTTTAATTATTTTTAGATACAGTTGTCGAATTTACACGTACAATTTTAACAGTAAAACATACAATACAATAACATTAATTTGAGTGTAAAATAGTCAAAAGCTAATGGAAACATCTTAAAGTTTTTGTTATATTAAGTTTAAGTACCCATCAGAAATTGCCAGAATACCATATAGACAAATTTCGACGTTATATATTTTGTTAATTATTTGGTGTGCTCTTCATCCTTATGGTTGCTTTCTTTGGGTAAACAAATAAAATGGTTCCTGCATGTCTTAGCATTAGCAGTTACCATCAATAAATTATAAAATTCTTAATGTTAACACAAGATTAACATTAAGATGAGAGTTTTTCCTTCAATATTTATTTTACGTTTATAGAAGTAAAAAAGCGTCATGTGAATAAAAAATATAATTATTGATGTTGTTAGATTCCCTATCGGTTATGTGGTAAGCAGTCCTTTTTACTCCGATATAAACATACGACCTACATTACCATTTGTAAATTTCTCTTTTTAACTCAGTCGTCATCATATGGTACCTAACAATTCTTCAAATGCATACAAAGTATCCCACGTAGAAATTAGACACCTCTCTCCCCTTTATTTTTTTATTTTGTTAATTAGAAAACTTAGCTTAACCACATTTAATCTCATCTGATTACATTTTTTATTTGACGTCTGTAATATTGGGATTTTTTCTAATCAAAATGTCAAAAAAGTTTTTTGATAAAAACATTTTTATGACAGAAATAAATAGATTGAAAACTATTAAAGGCAACGGGCGCCTCTATAGTAAGCTTAAGTTAAGCTTGTAGTGTTGGGCTTCTTCCATAATAAGGAAATTCAGCAGCCGACCCCAGTGCAATATCAAAAACTTCAATTACTAGAATTATGAACAACCATGGAATTAAACCATTTAGGTATCACCTTTGTCACCGTTTGTACAATTTTTAATTAAGCTGCAGGAAAACAACATTTTTTAAATAACATTATTTGGGGCGATTGAATCGGGGTTTACTTCCGATGGTATGTTTAATCAGGATAATGGGCATTATTACGCACAAGAAAATGAACACAGGGTGTAAGGAGGTCAAAGGAAGTGGAGATTTAACCTTTGGTGTGAAATTTTAAATTCCACAATAAATGTACCTTTCATTTTTGAAGAAAATTTGACTAGCGAACGCTATATAGTACAAATTTTCGGCGTTTTGGCTACTTTCCTGGAAACAGTCCCTTTGACTGCCCTTGATGAAATTTGGTTCCAGGAAGACATATTTGAGGACCGTTGGATGGTGACAAATAGGCCCTTTTTCTGGCCTGCACGGACCCGGATGTCTCGCCAGGCGGTTTCTTTCTTTGTGAATATTTGGAAAACAAGCTGTAATGTACGGTGTAGTGTTTCAAAAAATCAAAAAAGTGCGAAATGCTTGCCAAAATATTTCTAGAGCAAGTGTTAGAAATATTTTTATCTGGAAAGAAGACGAGAAATTTTTGAACTTTTACATATTGTTTATGCATAGTTAATTTTTTAGTTTAACTTTTACATCTGATTAAATTTATAAATCTGATAAATAGCCTACATATTAAATTTTACCATCTTGACGTTGTTGTTAGTTTGACAAAAAAGTATTTTAAGTGTACAACCATGGCAACGAAAACTCGATTGCTGGTAACTGCTTATACTTACTACTATATCTTGGCTTTAAACATTTTCAATGTAAATTATCTTGGTTATAAAAATGGTTAGCATTTTAGTAAAAAAATCCAAGTATTACAGACGTCGGCTAAAAAAAAACTTTGTATAATCAGATTAAATTAAATGTAGCGACACCTCTAGAAAGTATTTAAGCTAAACTTTCAAATGAACAAAAATTTATCGGGATATCTTAAGAACGGGGGTGGAACCTTGTATAGGAAACCTGCGTTAGGTACTCGTGTTATCCAGCCAAAATATTTTTCTCTATTTTTAAGACAATAGGACTAGTATGACCATTGTAGTACTATTCTTAAAAAAAATTTCCTTTGAATCGGTATAAAAGTTTTTTTCATAGCTACAGTATTAATGTATCGGAATGTAGGCTATAATATAAATGTTTAATAATAATATGAGTAAATAAAAGATAAACCACTGAATATTTGCCAAATTGATTTATGTTAACCTTTTAGCTACTTAAAATTTTAGAATTTACAATCACTTGCTACTTTGCTTTAATGCGCGTAAAAAAATTATATCATCCTATCTCTGTTTATCTGTACTTCTAGTAGATTTTATGGCCACATTAACCACTGTAAATAGGAAACATAATACAAACCTAGCACTGGTTAAATCAGTATAAAAATTAGTTATCTAAATTATTTGTTTTTGAAGTGAGAAGGAAAATATAACACTGAATTATTATTATGTCAGTAATTAGTAAGATATATTTTAACATTTTCCATGAATATATTATGAATGCTCTGACTTGATATGAGAATATTCTAAAATTTAGTATTGTTATTTTGCATTTACAAATACTTTTTGATATATACATATATGTATGTATTTTTATAGGATGTTTTTAGATCGCACATGACGCACAGTCATATTTAAGGTATTTAACTTCTTTACATATTTAATAATACATAGCACCATTTGATAATTATTTGTACATACTTGTATTACTTTGATAATACATCTAAGAGGATGATGAAATATTTAAATTTGAAATCAATTTTGGTGGTGGAAGGGAGACCTGTGATACGCAATTTTGCAGTAATTAATTTCTTTTAACGGAAAATAAGCAATTCTGGTAATTATGATATATAATAACATATAATGTCATGGACTCAAGGTAGGCATAAATAGAGTATGTCATTATCTTATGATTCATGGTTACGGGTTGTGTTATCTAACACAAAAATCAAATTCATATCTAAAATAAGAACAGAAAAATTGCATAAAATATTAGTTATCCAAAATATCAAGAAAAGAATACTGAGTGTACATTTGAAAGTCTTGTGTAAAAATATTTACAAACTTGTTTTTCTTTTGTAGTTTATGGTATATTTTATTTTCGTATGTACAAAAGCTTCGGCATCGATAATTCATACATAGATTTTAGAATAATGTTTTTTTTTTGAGAAATGATGAGAATTATAAGCAATTTATCCTGGGTCATTAAGATATCAAACACTTAAGGAATGATGCAGTTACTTAACTATACTTAAAAATTTAGTGTTAAATAACATAGAACATACAAATTGTTCAGTAATTCAGTAAGATCAGTTTCTGAATGTGTTACCTACTGGGGTTTAATTTTTTGTTATACAGCAAGATACGGTTTCATTCTTTAGTTTTTCATGAATTCCTTTTTCCCATATTATAGGTTCGAGCTTTAGGGAATCGGAATTTCAAGGTAGATTTTTTAACGTTGTACACTTGTATAGATAGTTCTATTTGACTTTATATCTACATGTTTGTAATTATTTACACTTTTTTTTTATATGTTTTCAATATCATCTTAACTATCATCAGATAGCAATAATGGTTAAATCAGTAATAAAATTTTCTATATTTCTGAATAGATTATATATAACAGCTATTAACATTTTCTAAATATATCTGCCATGTTTTTTTATGGCAACACTTTGATTTTTTTGAAACTTATAATTTATATTCAGATATGTTAATATAATTTATATTCAGATATGTTATATACCTAATGTGCAACAACTTATAATGAAATCAATGACCTAACCATACAACCAATAATACACATAAGCTTTTAATAAAATATATTGCAGTGAAATTCGTGATGCAAAGAGAAAATCTTCTCTGAAAATGTCTATCAATATTTAATGTTTAGACATTCTATTATAGATAAAGATAGCTGTTTTTTCCTTTATATAAATAATATCATATTTAACATTATTCTAAATAAAATATAACAATAACTCTCTTATGTCGCCCTATTAGTAGTTAAGAATAATGTTTAAAAGCGTTACCCAGAACTGTTTACTTATACATTCCAAAATATGTGATAGACTAATTTATGTAATTTTAAGTACTTAATTTTTTGTAGTGCTAGTTGCCTTTTTAGCTATTAGTGTAAGTATATTTTTATAGCAATACTTATTGATGATATAAAATACTATAGCCTTATTGGAAATGACTATAAAGTATTTGAAAATCAATATTGCAAATTTCCAAACTGCCGATATGTTTGTTGTAACTTTGGGTAAATTATTTAAATTTAAGTACTAATATACTAAAATAAAATGTTTAAACATAATTTGGAGGTATGCATTGTGTGGAGTTGGCTTTTGGTTGTTTGACCAAAAAATGCGATAAGTGTAAATGTTGAATTAGACTATGTGCAGCACTAAGTTACAAGGGGGTTGAAACTACGCTAAAACACTCCAAAATGAGGCTGCTGAAGTGCAGCAAAATTAATGGATCAACCTGATTTGGTTATCTCAAAAATTCCACACTCAAAATAATTATGCCTATATCTGTATATCAATAGTCTTTCGATGCCAGTTGTCCAAATTAATACTATTGTATAATATGATAGAGTATATAAAAGTTATGATCTTATTGGTTGCAATAGCTTTCTAACATGGTTGTTAATTGTTTTATACCAGGCGCTACCAGTATTAAACAATTCTCACGTAATTTCTTAGTACACATTTATTTTGTAATTAAGACATTTTGTTTTAATTAAATACAGTATTTCAATATAACATAAAATGGAAGCTTTCACGGCTTTGCTCAATTAGGAAATTATGGTTCTTGAGATTAGACCGTGTCAAATTGAAACTGCAATCATATAATATTTTTTTATGAACATATTCTCTTAATTTGGGACAATCTCTCTACTTGTTTCTAAACACCCCCTCCCTCATTTGCGATCAACTCAACCCCCTAAATGAGTTGTTCAAACATTCCTCCGTTTAACTAACTGTAGAAAGTTAAGTTATTGGTGCCTCGTAATCTCGAGTCAGAGAAATGGGCCTGTGAACTAAGATCAATTTTTTAATAAGGCTATGATATTTTTTCTGTATTTTCTTTGTGATTTACGCACTTATTTCATTTTAATTGTATTAGATTTCTTGTTCCTTCATTTTTATTTTTTTTTCTTAAAATACTGCCATTAGTTTTTTGTCTTAAATTTGTGTTATGAAGTAAGATGTAAATATTTTTGTTTCCACAACTTGTATTGCAAGGTCAATTTTTATGAGACTTTTTAAATTGTTTAAGTTGTTTGTTAGAAAGTAACACATTTTAGTGAATATATAATTATTTTTATTAATTGATTGTTATTAGACCTATTACCAAATATAGTGAAACTCGGACAGGGAACTCGGCATATAACGACCTAACTGTCCAATTTACCATTGATCGGCTATAATGAATTGTGCAGGCGGATGATGGTATTTTTACTAGCCATCTTTTTGGATAGTAGCTAAAACAAGCAAAATCAAATGTTTTAAAAAACAATGAAATGCTGTTTATTTTTTGAACAAGTAATCAATATAGGGCGCCAACGCATTTTAGCCCGCTACGATAGGAGGAGAGTTGTCAAAAACAGGCCGTTTCCATGGATATGCAGAGCCAATCACCAATGAGTAATGCGGTATTTTCATTGTTACTCGCATTCTCTTCATAGCTTAAGATTTGTGCGGCTTAACTTTACATAGGCAACCAAAAAGTTTTGTTTTTAAAAATCATTGGTTGGAAGAGGTTTTGAAGGCAAATATAGAATTCAAACACATGGTAATTTTGTGAATTTATAATATTTTTATGAGCTCTACATCATCGGAAAAACTAATTGTACCAATAATTAAGGGAATGAAATATAGCAAATTGTATATTTACATTCTGAACTAAACCTCATGCTTTACTTTCCTTTATTAATAAAAATAAATTAACTAAATTTAAAAAATCCAAATTCAATTGGACCAGTAGTTTTTTAGTAATGAAGTTTTATTAAATATTTCAATAAGCCGTCATAAGGGCTTTACACAAAAATTTTACCAGTGGATCCCCATACCACATTTTTTGTGCAAATTTCGAGGTCCATCCGATAAGAACTTTCTTAATAACGATTTTTTACATTTTGTGAGTAATTTTGAGCTATGCTGCGTAGATAGACTGACGGAAATGGAAAAATGTCTTTCGAGGTCCAGGGACCCTAAGACGCAAAAATCTCGGAGGGTGATTTTTCACAATTACAATACTTCCCTCTTACGAGCCTTGTTTGTATATCTTCAAACAACGCTTACGAGGGAAGTAAAACTTAATTTATTTCTATTAGCAATGTTAGTTTTTAGTAACAAATACAAAAACTCTTAAGGTAAATGGCATTTTTTAAAATTATGTATCAAAAGCAATCGTAGACAGATTAATTCACGTGCTGAGTAACTTCCTTTAAACATTCGTATTTAGTATTTATTACACTTTATTTTCTTTTGTTTTCAAAAAGTTTGAATACTAATTTTGTTCCGTGTTAATTTGTTTTTTTTTGCAAAATTTCTGTTTTCTTCTTTAATTTTAGCTAGTTAGGTATCTCCTTAAAGTAAGAATTAAAGTAGAAATCGCGCCAACATGGTTCCCCTATTTTTCACATTCTATCGACCAATGTTTACGATAAAACGAGAAGTGGGGACGGCCCATGACCAAGCCGTGGCCCTTTGTTGACGTATGCCAATGATGGCGTGAGTTTTCACTTCCCGCATAAGGAAATATCATTTATCGTGAAAAAAATATCGTTCCGGGGTTTTACAGATTCTCATGTTTTTCCATTACTGTCGGTCGGTCAGTCTGTTCCGGTATAACTAAAAAATCCACTTACTCGATTAACCTTAATTTTATTTAATTTTCCACAAAAATTACGTCTGATATAAAAAAAAGTGGTAAAATATTGGTATGAACGACCTGTTAAAATATTTGATGTACGAAAATGAAGAAATGAGCCATGCTTCATTATCGTTGACAAAGGGATTCTTACCTATTCCTTAATGAGGCAAATAGGTATTTTTACAAACTTCAACGAAATAATCGTTCTCTACTTCACTATCTAAAAGCAAACCATTAAGTTAGGTAAGTTTAAAAGGAAATTAGTTATTTATATATTAGTAAACTTTACTTTTTAGTTATGGTTGCCTTATGACATTTAGAAAAATTATTTGTTCAGTTGTTGAAAATGTCATCTTACACCTGTAACTGTCAAGTTAGACCTTGTCTAAAGTTAAACCTCTTTAGTGAATACGGGTGTTAGAGTTTTAAACTAAAATCAATGCTTTTAACGTGCTTTTATTGGCTTCCTATTGGTCTGATTGTATGTTTGTATGTCTGGTTCAAATCTTGTAATGGATTATTCAGCACTTCCATTACCTATTATTTTCAAATTTGACATGCATAAACTTTCGGATATAAAAAAATCCTAGTTTTTAGTCAACGTTTAGAAATCCAAAATGGCGGCGCCAATACGGCCGACGAATTTTGTTACTTGTGTAGCCAAAACTGAAAATCAGTGCCTAGGAAAATTTAAATGTGTCAGCATTTAAAAATTCAAAATAGAGGTGTCAAAATGACAATGTCAACAGGTCGGACGAATGATTTTAACATTTGTGGGGATTATTTAAGAATGCAGAACAAAAATCAAAATGGTGGCGCCAATATAGCGAATCTAGAAGTGTTTAAGAATAAAAGTTATGAAATTTTAGTCAATATTTGAGAATTAAAAATGGCGCCACCACCATAGCAGACTAATTTTAAAATGTTTGCAGATTTGATTAAAATTCGGCATTTAGGGGTATCTAAGACTGGACATCATGAATTTTTGTCAACATTTTAAAAATTCTAGATTGTAATACTATTGCGAGGAAAGTAAAAAAAAAGTGAGCGCTATTAGATATGGATAGAATAGCCAATTGTCATATTGTTTTTCCAAGTTAATAGCTAAAATTTAAAAAACAAAGGTTTTTTTTTAATTTTCAATATCCTAAATCTTAAATTCTAACAAGTTTAGAACATGTTTACGAACACATTTTTACTTTTAATACCCAAAAAATCACCTTTTAAATTCCTTTACCTGACAACACTTATATAAAAAATTGGCCCAACTTAAGTGAAAATTAAAAAAGGTCGCCAAATCATCCGAAACTTTATTATTTCCTCAGATTTCATCCAAAATCTAGTGATTTTCGAAATCGCAGTACGTTTTTTTGAGCGTGAGACGCCCTTCGACTATTTTAATATAGTATAGGTATATTCTATATTTATTTTAATTCTCTGATAGGAAAAACTATTGTAATCGGCAAAAAAAATCACCTCAGTCTTTTTTGTATCATTTTGCTTCTGAAAATTCTCACATAACCTCCGACCAAATAAACGTTCTATTATACTGAACCGGATTGGTCAATACGTCATGGGACCCAAAATAAGTGAATAAGGTATGTTCCATATGACATGACAAGTAAGGCAACATATAATTCAGTGGCGGCTCGTCAGGGTAGGCCTCTGAGGCCGCGCCTCACCCCCAAAATAAAGGAAAAGAGAATTTTTTTATATAACTTTTTATCTATTACCAATTAGAAATATACTTTTTAAGAGTTTTACAACATAATAACATTAAAAAAAAACAAAATATAATCCCATAATAAATATTTTAGAAAATAAATTCTGACCACATCAAAAAACCGACCGTGCAATCCGTGCAAACCCATTCCTAAAGAAAGTGCTCTCGAATGAGGCGAAATAATTTTAGCTTGGAAAGTTTCGACTTCTGACCTATTTATCAACGGCCGGTGCCGATGCCGGCGAGTCACCTGATTACGACAGAGTGGGATGGAGATTGCCGATGCACGCGTTTTCTATTGCATTCTTGAGGCGATAAATCTGTAGCTTGGATATGCTTTTATTGGTTATTTAAATCACATGACTAGCGAAATATTCCAACGGCTTCTTTTTACGTGGTGCGTGCGGCTGAGAAAGAAATAGGAAATAGATTGCGATAATCGCTGATTGAGGGCGTTCTGTCTTCTAAGGTGAATAAATACGCGTGAGTAACTTTTTGTTTTGTTTTGATTTGGTAAGTTGGACCGTTCCATTTTTTGTATTTGCTTTTTGCTTTTAAAATGAATCCTATTCACGACATTATTGCTTCATTAATTGAAACGCCTTTTTTAAGAAGAAGCGAAACTGAAAAGAAACATATATTAGGTAGCCGTCCGACGCCGAAAATTTTAGCAATATTTAACGATAAGAGGCAATGTAAAATATATTCAAGAACTTTTCAAATATCTTGGTACGAAACTTATAGGTGGCTATGCGGAAGTATTTATAAAGAAAGCTTATATTGTTGGTCTTGTATTTTATTAGGTTGCGTCAAAAATAATTGGAGTTCAGGGGGCGGATATTCGGATTTAAAAAATTTTTCACGAGCAGTAAAATCGCATGAACGTTCAAGAGAGCATATTAAAAATTCGGTAGCACTTACAAGACTGGAGCAAAATAGGGCGACTATTGCGGATGCACTACAAGAAAATGCAAGTCTTAATAAAATTGTTTATAATGAAAATGTTCGAAAAAACCGTTTATTATTAAATTATTTAATTGATGTTACTATTACTTTGGGTAAACAGGACTTGGCATTTCGAGGTCATAATGAAACAACAGATTCTTTTAACCGTGGCAATTTTAAGGAAATATTTGCATGCTTAATAAAAAGAAATGCCGAACTTACTGAACATTGTGCTAAATTTAGTAATATTTTTACGGGACAATATAAGACTATACAAAATGAACTAATTGGTTGCATACATGACTATATTCAAGAATATATAAAAAAAGAAATCAATGACACCGATTGTTGTTTTTTTGGCGTAATTGCGGATGATAGTACTGATATAACAGAAAAATCACAGTGTTCGATAACAGTTAGGTATGTGACCAACGGATCTTTAAAAGAAAGATTTTTAGGATTTTTTGACGTTAGCGATAATAGAACAGCAGAGAGCCTTTTTCATTTAATACAAAACAGCTTAGAGCCTTATGACTTTAAAAATAAATTGGTCGCGCAGTGTTACGATGGGGCTAGTGTTATGGCAGGTGAAATAAATGGGCTTCAAACAAAAGTTAGATCTATTGCTCCTTTAGCTATGTTTACTCATTGTTGCGCCCACAGATTAAATCTAGTTTTACAACAGGGAACAAAACTGATTACCCAAAGTCGTATATTTTTTGCCACTTTATTAGGAATACCAAATTATTTCCACCAATCACCAAAACGGTCTTTTGTGCTTAATCAGATAGTAGGTAAAAGAATTCCGCGAGCTGTAGAAACGCGGTGGTATACACGGTCTAAAATTTTAAACTTAGTGGCTAATGAATGGGACAATTTAATTATAGTATTTGAAACTATTATTAATGACTTAAGTTCTGGAACAGAATCTATTAATGGTGCCAAAGGATTTCTAAAAGCATTTTAATGATTTCGAATTTTGCCTTTTAACGCATATTTATAAACAAATTTTTAGTTGCACTGATGTACTGTTTCAAATATTACAGTTAAAGCATTTAGATATAAATTACTGCATTTCGCAAATAAACCTTGCCAAGCAACGAATTATTGAATTTAGAAACGAGGACCATTTCAAAGAACTTTTCAATATTGCTAAAAAAGCCACTATTCTGCCAACTAACACACGTCGAGGGCAATGTTCTAGCGACTTTGATATTTTTACTAAATATAAAATATTATATTTCGAAATAATAGATTGTATAATTCTTCAATTAGGGACGCGGTTTGAAAATTTAAATAATTTAAATTTCTTTGCTTTAGTCGATTGCACAAAATATTCGGAATATGTTAAATGCTTTCCAGACGACTTATTAAATAATTTATTAAAAAATTATCCAAACATTTTTGACAGAGATAGATTAAAGAATGAGCTTTCTGTATTGTATAGGGATGAACAATTTTCAAATTTAGATGTCGAAAAAAGTCTAGCTTTGTTATTTAAAGTTTTTAAAGCTATTTTTGCGGAAGCATATAAGCTTTTTAATTTAGTTTTAACTATTCCCGCAACAAGTGTATCGGCCGAACGAAATTTTTCATGTCTTAAACGGATCAAAACCTACCTAAGAAACACAATGACACAAGAACGGCTTTCGGGTTTAGCAATGATGTCAATAGAGCAGGAATTACTGTCAGAACTTAGCGAAGACCAAAACTTTTACGACCAAATTATAGATAAATTTGCAATCTTAAAAGACAGACGTATAGATTTAATGTACAAAAAGTAGTTTTTTTGTCTTATTTCATACAACTATTTATTTTAAGTTTTAATAAACTAAATTATGTTTTTATTATCGCAATCACCGCTATATTTTAGTGATAGGTGTACATATTTTACTTGTTTTGTTTACTTTTTATTTAGGTAGGGCTATTGGCGATGACCTCCATTAAAAAAAAAAGGTCAACGCGTCGCAGAATAATACCTCATGGGTGACGTGGAAATTTATTCACATTTAAACAAAATTAACCTCATGTAGCCTCACCCTTCAATATACTCACGAGCCGCCACTGATATAATTAGAAGATTTCAGCTATATCAACAAATACACAATAATATAGTAAAACACAGCAGTAGTGACGCTAAGAAAAGCCACGCCGGTCACGTGAACCTGTAACAATATTTGCTGTAGACTATTATACTTTTTTACTATAAGGATCTCTTGTCAACGAAAGTGGGATGGTCTAATACGTGGAGTTGTCGATCGGGTTTGCCATAGCTAACTAAAACTCTTGTTACCGGTGAAATCTGATCTGAGACTGGGTATTTTAGTTTGTAATTTACTATTTTGCAATACAAGTAATTTCTTTATAATGCTTAAAAACTAATACTGGAAACACATTACTATTCTTTGTATGAAAATGTTATTGCATCATATTTAAACATATTCACCGTAATATAAATTGGTATAAACATTGGTGTTCCTGGCCAGGGTTGGCATCGTCTTACGATCGACCTTATACTGTGAGGTAATCTTGGCAGTGGCTAAATATGTAAATAATGAACTATTTTTATTCTTCCTCTAAGGGTATCTCCTTCACTTACTTTCGGATATTTTACAGTTCCAGTGCCGTAGTTACACCTCCGCAATACGGAGACGGGGGGTTGGTATAGGATAATAGTGGCGATTGCAAAAGCCATAGATAGCTATTGAAAATGTAATTTAGAGCCGTAGAAGAACTACAAGTCCATAATTTCAGCAAATAGGTCTAAGGCCGGGATCATATGAGTATTTGAAGATTCAAATAACGAACGTTATTTTATGTTTCTCGAAAAAGAAAAAGGTGGTTGACCCCATAAATAGTGAGACTTGAGTTGTACCACGTCATAAGATATTTTTTAATTATTTATGTGTTCAGCATCAATCGACGAAATGCTTTACGTGCTCAATTTGCTCTTTGTTTAGTTGACTTTTTAGACGGTTTTTATGGACTCTATCCTGACTCGACTACTGTCTGGGGTGAAATCAGTCGAAACAGTCTGATAATTTTGTAGTATTAACTCGATTATCTAACTGTTGCCACTCATCACGAAATGAAATTTGCTCAAAATCAATATGATTCTAGACATAATTACACTACTGATCGGGGTTTAGAATAATTCTTATCCTCGGCAATATCATTTTATATAGTCTTTCAATCAGTTTTTCTTTATACTTGACTTTGACAATGAAAAACTTTTTTGAACCACAGCGGTCTACTGTGGCCTCTATTCCAAAACAAAAATAACAAATATAGAATTCCTGTATATTTATTAATAATTTTTACTGAAGATTTTAAAATTAAATGACTGATAAAAAGCACAAAACAAAACACTATTACATTTCCTGTTCAAATGTGAATTTTTTATGCACTTGACTATATTTAAAAAAAAACTACAAATTGAAATGCGACTCACGAAATTTCAGGAGCAAGTATAAATCACATCCATTATCAACAAAAATGTCTTAACTATGCGAGTGAGCTATGCAAATGATAAGCTCGAAAAATCTGTACTTTAAAAAATTTACAATTACATGTCAACTTGAAGGTATCTCAAACTGTGATGCTAATCTAAAAGTTGTTGAAGTGTTATAACTGGATTTACATATTTTCTTCTAATTTTCGTCAAGAACTGTTCATACTAGCAGCAGGTTACCTTTTTTTATTTTGTTACCTAGATAAACATAATCTCCCCGAAACTTTAATCAACACTTTCAAACGTCTTGTTTGAAAACAGAACTAATACTGACCTTAACATCGTTTTGTGAAATCACCAGTTTATTAAAACATCAAATATTGTAAATTTTTTTAGAATGAATGTTGATTCAACGGTCGACTGGAAAGTTCACGTTGAAAGTGTTTCACGCCATTCCTATGCCCTAAGAATAATATCTGGTGACGCAGCACTAACATCGTACTATGCATATGTACACTCCAAGCTAAAGTATGGCCCGAATTTTTCAGACAGCTCACCCGAGTACAAGAATTATTACACTATAGGAATATATTTAATTTGAAAAGCTAAGAAAGTTGTAAAAACACATATATTGATGAAAAGAAAAAAAATTGATAATAGAATTTATATTTTGGATTAAGTGATATGTTAGTAGAGTTGTGTAAACGAACTAGTACAATTGTACTAATCCCAACGATGTACTAGTATCGTTTTTTTAATGTTCTAGTTCTTTTGAAAGTACTGATATTTATGTCCCTTTGTTGTAAGAGTGGTGTTATGTTTTTACTTGTTTAATAAACCTAAATGTAAACAGTTGATTCTTTATTTTTTAAACAATCATTCCACATACATTTTCAATATCCATCCATGTATGCAACAGTTACACATCAGTAAACTCTGCTAGTTTTAATTTTCTACCAGTAGTATATCACAGAATATTTAAAACAGAATTGGAATTATGTGTATTAAATGAACTAAGTACTAGTACACCTAAACTAGTTCTGTGCATTTTCAATATCTATCTATTCAAGTTACAGGTCACGTCAGACACCATCAATATCAGAATTTCTACCAGTACTAAAAGACCCAAAGTACTAGAACTTTGAATGGAACTAGACCTACTGTACTTATTCACTAAAATGACCTAAACTTTCTTTCTCTATCTGTTAGTCTGTGAAATCTGTTTCAAAATTACCAAATAAAATATGATTATAACATGGGGCATAAATGTAATAGTCTATACTTAATGCAATTTTTGGTACATTGAGAAAAATGGACAATATAATTAAAATATATAATATTGCCGATGAAGTCTGTAGGCTTCCTAAACTAAGGACTATTTTTTTTTAAATATTTGTTTAGTAAATGTTTTTTACTCAATAAAAGAATACCGAAAAAAATAGCTTTTTCCGTTATCTCCTCTATTACACATAATTTCATTTAAAATAACAATATGTCCAGTGGTACAGAGAAACCATTATAATTTAATGTAATTGTTTTATGTATTTAATACAAAAATAATGGGTGCCATTAAACAAACACTAGGAATTGTTAAGTGGCGCATATAAATTTTAGTGTACCGATTTATTCTAATCGATGTACAATACCTTTTTCAACCAACAAACGGTCGTACTGGAAAAATTTGATTTTGAATTTAACGTATGTCTCCCAATCACCACAGATGTATATGAAATAATTTTAAAAAAATTATTAGGAATCAGATTTATTGATATCATCTTTTGGATTCAAATATAAAGTTTTTTTTTTCAACACCTCTTGCCAAATCTGAAATCTTTTATATTTTGTACGCGTAACTGTATCCAATAAACATATATTTCATATTTAGATTCTGACTTTGAACGGTTTCAAAAAAATCTTTTGGGTTAAAACATGAAGAACACCATTTTTCAGTTTGACAAATCTAAAATCCTTTATAACTTGTGTAAGAATAAGACAACTGACAGCTCTTAATGATGCAAAAAATATAAACAGCAGATTTTATTTAAATCAAACCATATTTTCAGTTTTATAAAAATTAAATTAGTTGTGACAGAATAACATTTTTTTATTTACAATTAACATTATTTATAAATAAAACAAAATATATACCAAATAATTCTATTTAATAACATGGACAATTGGAAAATATACGAATTAAATGCCGGATGATTTAGAAATCTTGATTTTTTTCAAAATCATCTAAGTTCAACTATAAAAAACAACTAGCACAATTAAATTATTCAATATAGGTGCATATAATGTATAGAACACAATAATTTAATGTATCCAAATTCCCTGGTTTCTCCTTACTCTAAATTTTAAAAATATAAATTGAATATAAAGCACTAATTAAAAAGTATGGAAGCTAAATACAAAAAAGAAAACAAAATCGTTTTAAAAACTTGCACTACTCGAAAAGATTTAATTTTTCTCTTCTTTCATATCAATATCTTCCGACTCCTCTGTATCTTTTTTTTCCTTACTTTCAACATCATCTTTTTTCTCTTTTTTTACTTCTGCTTTATTGTCTTTATCTTTGGGTTCTTTTTTGATGTCCTGGTCTTTCTTAACATCATCTTTTTTATCTTTGTCATTGTTTTCTTTTCTAAAGGTGTCTCGTTCCTTCTCTTTCTCCCATCTTGATTTACCATCATCTCTATCTTTCTTCTTATCACTCTCCCTTTCTCTTCTGTCCTCCTTTTTCTCATCCTTATGGGAAGCTGTTTTCAATACCGGTTCTATTTTGTCACGAATATCCATCAACGTCGTCTGGAATAATTTTGAGTGGGCCTATAAATCAAAAATATAAAGTTAAACCTCATGTTTTCTTTTAAATAAATGTAAGAATCATATAAGAAAACCTTTCAATAAATTACGTTTTTTCTATATATGCCAGCTGCACAAAATCAAGATATATACATGCCCGAGGTTAAGTCTTTGATGGTGGTGTAGTTTTTACTATCATTTAAGGATTCGACTGGCATACACTATTTTTCTACTTATTTAAGTTTTTAAATATTTGTGTTAAAGTTTTCTAATTAAAACAGTTTTTTGTTTACTAAAAATAAAGGGTTTCCAATGCTCTGTTACCAAAATGCACTTATTAAAAAACTTTTATTAAAAAAAACTGGATTTTTTTATTTAACAAAGACTCGCTCACTATAGTCAAAGTCAAAATATGCTTTATTATCACAAGAACAAATAAAATTCTTATTGATAAAGCTTTAAATTAACTTAAGGATACAAAATAATAATAACATATTTTATATAAATATGGATGAAAAAAACGATTACTAAATAAAGGAAAACAGTTAATGTAACGCTATAACAACAAACAAAAAAAAACATATCTGAGATGCACTAACAATAAAGAAATATATATATATATATATATATATATATATATATATATATATATATATATATATATATATATATATATATATATATATATATATATATATATATATATATATATATATATATATATATATATATATATATATATATATATATATATATATATATAATATATAAATATATATATATATATATATATATATATATATATATATATATATATATACATATATATATATATATATATATATATATATATATATATATATATATATATATATATATATATATATATATATATATATATATATATATATATATATATATATATATATATATATATATATATATATATATATATATATATATATATATATATATATATATATATATATATATATATATATATATATATATATATATATATATATATATATATATATATATATATATATATATATATATATATACATATATACATACATACAGATACATATATACATACACACAGATACATATACAATAAAAACAGAAAGTCAGTACAAACAAATAAGGATCAATGCATGTCAAAATGAGCTGGAAAAGTATTCGTCAAGACTATATTAAGCTTGTTCTGTCAGTAGTTTTTTTATATTTTTTTAAAATATTATTGGGGATTGGAGACCCTTTAAACTCACTCGTAAGTGATTAAAAATCTTTAGGCCATCATAAATAACTGATTTTTTTTTAACAGTGCTTGATGGAATTGGGAGTGGCAAGTTATGCCGTTGGCGAGTGTGATATTTAGTTGGTAACCGTAAATTTATGACGATATTTAAAAATTTTGATTTTAAATACTTTGCTTTATTAAACGTAAACTAATCTATTGAAGATTTTAAAAGTTTCGAAATGAAATATTTAGATTTAAACAAATCATTATCGACATACCGACATTTATTTTAACGGAATCCCATTAACGAGATAAATTAACCAAATACAAGACTCGCATGGTCATTGAACGTCTTCCTAACAGAACGGTTACTTAGAAAAAGTATTTTTGGACCAACCATTTCTTGGGAAACTGATAGGTTAGGTTTCCATCAATAAAGATCCATAACAGATTTCACCTTCGTAAACTGAAGTGCACAAGAGACCCAAAGTAATGATTGTCTCTATCTCCGAACTTCAAAAAATCAATGCCAACCATATTCATGTTCACTATCCCACTTTATTAAAACAAGTATCAAATTCTTGACACATAAGATTCCTTTAACATAATTCTAACGGGATCACCGCCGCTGACATTAAGTCAATTGGTACAGCTGCTGTCAAGAAACTGGGTTTTCTTTTTCGAATTCGAAGGTACTTTTATCCTGCTAATTAGCAATGTAAATCAGATCAATATACCTTCATACCCTAATATTCTTGAATCCATACAAAGGAGAGGGAAACTTGAACATCGGATTGTGGGCGATCTGTCCCATTCTGCATCCTATAGATTCTTTTCTGAAATAACATCATATTACGTCTCTTTTAGCTGTATCAATCAGAAATACAAATGCCTGGAGTCGTAAGCTCTTGCTTCACTTTGAAACTAGAGACCAAACACTCCCCAATTTTTCGTCCCTTTATACCCAGAATGTCCCAAATATAGAACATGAGCTAAATCCTGCTTATAGAAAGTCAAACTTTATGCGGATAACCAATTGCAAGATTAATATACTTATTTACAAAATTGTTGTCTTCATCTTAAGAAAAATCTAAACAAGTCACAAAGTGTGGTTCCAGTCTTGTCTTATCTAAAGCTGACCACTCACAATCCAACGTTATCATTATATAATACTGATTACAAATTCTTGTATTGTACCGTTATATTGTAAAAAGTACATACATACATACACATACCACCCAGTAATGCAATCGGAAGCTTTTGTTCGATATCAGAACCGCGTACACACACAGTCACATGTGTTAAGTAAGTGTGTAGTCTACAGACAGATATTAATGATGTTATTTATTATGAGCATATATTTCGTAAAAAAATGAGTAACAGTTGGAAATATAATAAATAAATAAATTTATTCTTGGTAGTTAAGACGAAAACGCGTTTGGGAGTAACTCCAATGCCAATTAAAGCAATAAAGAAAATTTGCGATTATTAATGGTGAAAGATTTTTTTTTTATATATGTATATATATATATATATATATATATATATATATATATATATATATATATATATATATATATATATATATATATATATATATATATATATATATATATATATATATATATATATATATATATACATATATATATATATATATATATATATATATATATATATATATATATATATATATATATATATATATATATATATATATATATATATATGACGTAATATTCATGGTTAATCATTATCACAAAAGACTTACATTTGATCTTCCCAAGGCATCTTCGGTGTTTCTCAGTTTTTCTTTGTAATCCTTAACTTCAGAATTTAAGTATTTAATTGTTGAATTTGATTTAAAATATTTATCAGAAAGTTTTAAATTTTCACTTTTCAAATCCACTAGGAATTGTTCTGTTTCAATTCTGGCCTTTTCACTTCTATCCAGTTGAGCCAGTAGTTTACCAACATCAACAACTGCTCCTTGATAAACAACAAGGCCTGAAAATATTAATTAGCAAGCCTATTACAAGAATATTTCCTAATCAACAACATTATGTAGTTAAAAACTCACCATCATTTGAAACAGATTTTTTGGCTTTGTTAATTTTAGCTCTGACATTAAGCTTTTCATCATCTTCAAAGACAGGTAACAATCGATTATTACCCATTGCTAATTCATGAAAATCAATAATATTCTCAATCGGCTTTTCTCCATTTTCGACCTCTTCCTTTTCTTCATCTTTTGGTTTGTCAGTTAATTTTCGGTAATGTAGGGAGTCCCTTGTAATAACTTTGTTAACAATCTTCTTGACTTGTGATCTGGATAGATTTAGACCTTAAATATAATAATAAATAGGTTAAGTAAACTGGATATTTTAAAGGCTAATACCATGGACTGCCCGCACTCCATAGCTTGTTACATAAAAGTTTTTGCAAACTGACTAGGCAATTTGCATGTGATTAGACACGCATTTCTGAATTGACACCAAGTCGCCGAGGAAAAAGAATTTTAACTCAAAACAGATCCTGCATGAGACCACATAATGATTACAAATTATAAATAAAAAACTCAATAATTTTTTTTTGTAATATGGCCTATTCATTTGCTATTTCCATCTTTTACTTTAATACTGAATGAGGAGGAAAAACAGGTTAAACATATTTATAGGAAAATATAATATAGCGAGTGATTTCCTATCAGCGTAACTATGTTGCAGTCCCAGAACACACTTCTTTGCTGGCACTGCAAATATTTTAGTAGCAATATATTAGGGTATACCACTTTTAGAGATTTAAATAGATAGAAGTAAAATCAAGTCCTAATAATCCTGTCGTAACTAACCCAGCATGATAAAACTAAAATTCCAAAACTCTTATAATAAAAACAATAATGAAACCGACAAAATTCCTGATATGCCATCTAAACAGGATTATTTTACATTGCGTCAATATTCTTTAACGAATCCTTAAAAGCAAAATCAATAGAAATGATTGAACCCAAATCCAAACAACGAACGTGGAATTTTGTCGAGATTTCTAACAGTAGTGCTAACAAATTACGACAGTCCCGTTGCTATAGCTTGTTATAGGGTTTGTTGTGTTTATTCATAAAATAATAAAAAGTGGAGCATTTTTAACCCTGCGGGCTTTCCGTCAGTAACACGACAGCGCCTTAATTAATCGATTTAATTAAATATATATTTATTTGTTTTTCATGTGAAAATTATAGTACAAATTAACGGTAAGTAATGATAACACGTCTATGTGTAAATCCAAAACTGGTCAAGTGCGAGCAGCTGACGATAATGTTGTAATTTCACTTTGCCTTTAACAGACATTTACAGGCGGTGACATTTATTCGCGAAACCTTCGAATTTATTATGATTAGTGATCAAATGATTATTCAAGCTAAATTGGCTGGCATAACTAAGTTTATCTGTTCACATATATAACTTCTACAATGTAATTGTAAAATACCTTTCGCGGAATCAAGTGGTGACAGCACTCCTGGTCTGTCAAAATCTACAAACCGTGGCATTTTTTCACGAACGCTATGAGCGACCAATAGATAAACATGTTAGCTTTATTCAAGTTGAGCGGGCTGGTAGTTATGAATGCAAAACAGACAAACGACTCTAGATAAAATACTAACCCAGACGGGCTACAAAATATGGGAAGTATGGGAATGTCACGAAGCACTTACAAAGTTTCCGTTTATGAGTTCAAAAACACTTGCCCTGCCAAAGCAACAAACAAAGCTAAGAAATTTGACAGAACGGCGTTTGCAGCCAGTCTAAATATTTGTTGAACTTAGCTCCTTTAAGCTAGTACCAGTTGCAGCAGATATAATTTAAATAAAATGGGTGAAACTAATAGGTGTAAATTTGTTATGAAAATGGCAAAATATTAGATCAAGGAGACGAAGATGTTTAGAAGAAATGTGCGATTTGTAACACGAATTCGGAAATGATATTGGGATCTAAGAAAAGTCTGCCTAGATGGTATCATCGCCTATTCTGTCGGACTAGATAGATAATGACCCACCCTTTACAATTACAGAAAGCATAAGTTATGGCTATTGTAAAGAAAAATAGAAATAAACTAAAAATTTATTCTTACCTAAAGTGTAAAGTAATTCCTCCACATCCTTGTCAAAAATATAGCCACAATGTGTCTGATCAAAGTAAACAAAAGACAACAACAAATGTTTGTCTTTAGTGACTAATTTGACGTGATCTTTCTTTTTTCTATCTCTATTTTTACGACTGTCTTCCTCGTCATCGTCACTCGAATCAGATTTTCTATCGTCTTTTTTCGAATCTTTCTCCTTTTTTTTATCACCATCTTCTTTTCTAGTTTCACTGCTAAAAAATATGTATTATTTAGGAATAAAAGAAAAATATACAATATTTAAATTTGAATCATTACCTTTCTTCATTTTTATGCTCCTCATCTTCAGATTTTTCATCTTTTTTACCATCATCTTTCTTATCTTTTTTATTCTTTTCATCTTTCACTTTCTTATCATCGTCTTTTGTCTTTTCTGGTACCGCATACAGTGCTTTAAAAATGTTAAAGCCGAAGTCTCTCATCAGCATTTCGTTAAAAAGTTCGGCAAATAGGGAAACCTAGAAATGGTATATAATTATGATTTATAATACGGATAAATATATAAATATTTGCGATAAAAGCCTTAACTCTACTACTATAGAAAACTATATTTAATAATATGTTGATAAACCTCTAGAAACCTGTATTGCATATTATTTAAAAGAGATTTGCAATTATTTGAGAAGGATAACAAACCAACCGTGAAGTTTTATAAGAGGTCTACCAATAGGAGTGTTCGGTTAGAGCTCGTTATCGTGCTCATCGAGAAAATTTTGGCCAATGTGAATAGCCTTTTGAGTTCACTATCAGAATAATAATTATTACACTTAATTCTGATACTTATTTGGGCTACGCTTATAACGGCATTTTTATATTAAATGGTTAATTCATGTTATTCATTTATCCTACTAAGGTTTCAAGATATATTAAAAAGCAGCATTATATCAAGTTATATAGTTAGTATAAAATATAAAAATACAAATAAAAGAAACACAATATCTATCGCTCCCACAACCACATTTGCATACATGAGGTAAATCTAAATCTGAATATACTATAAAATAATGGATTCAAAAAATGTTTATAAAGAAAACAAATATAAAACATATATTAGCGAAATTATGTACATTAATTTAATGGACACAGCAAATTTTAGAACCAACACATACAATTAAAGTAATATCTATTCAGATATCTTACATAAATACAAGAAAAACCTTTACTACCTTCGTAGAAAAATATTCTGATAAATAAATAAAAACAGTTTTAAAATATATACATAACAAAAATAAATATTGCAATCGCTTGTTTGTAATTTCGTCATAGTTTTATCTGTATTGTATAAAACATACTCGCTTTATTATTTACTATATTTTAATTTCTGATTTCTAACCCTAACTAAACTTAAGTTTATGACAATGTGTGCATATTCCTGTAACATAATGACCGTTCTTCACTTTGCATGTTATATATAAAAAATACAAATAGTGTACCTATACCTAGGTTCATACACTCAATTTTTTGGTTTGGAACCATAAATAGTATTGGTAAATACTTGTTCAAATTGTATGTAAACTTAGTGCTTTAATTTTCCCTATTTTGGTATGTTAAGGTTTTCGCTTAGATTTGTGATGGTATTTTTTAATTAGTTATGTCTTTTCCGTTTTTTATTGACCCTTAACAAAGTCTTTATAAAGAATACGAAACGTTGGAAAAAATATATTTGGTTATATTACATAGTCTTAATTCCACTATATTTCACATTTATAAAGAAGTTTAAAAAAATATTTTTGATATACACTTCCACTGAAATCTTAACCTGACAGTGATGCCTCCCATCATAATATTGCCAAAACAATGTTGTAACAAGTGGAAAGAGATACAGTCCCCAACTTGCAGGGGTGGAGCGTCCATTAAAGTCCCGCTTATCTAATTTTTTCTTATTGTAAGTCTTATTA